>JAQIVF010002422.1:0-11087 GCA_034698365.1 Steganacarus magnus | reverse complement strand
GAGGGACCCACGGGAATTGAAAATTTTTACTGCGGGAGGGAGTGGGAGTGTAAATATGAATATTTTTCAACCTCTAGTTTATACCATTGGTTTACTTTAAAAATTATAAGTAAAAATAATCAACGACTAAATAAAAACTAAGCGGACGTGAAGTTTTAAAAAATACTCATTTCAAACCATTTCACAATTACTTTTCTAATTTGATAATTGTTAAGCAATAGAATGACTGGAATGAAAAATATAAAAACCAATAATTTACCTGAACTTATTAAACCGATTCGGATCAGAACTGAATTCGTTGACAAGATTTAGTTTTGGCGCGTTTTGATTGTGATGTTTACGCAACTTTTGATACACTTCGTCATCGGTTAAGCCATTAGTAGATCGCTTTTCGGCTTCGATGGCACCCGAATGACCCAATTGTAGTAATTGTGACGAAGTTTTCGAGGAGAACAGCGATGAACCCATTTTTGCAGTTGCAATGTCGCACAAATCAAACCAAAAACAGAAATTTTATAAACGCTGTTGTAAGTGGAAAATTACTTTTAACTGCAAAGATATGTCCTTCAAATATGGCAAGAGATATCCTCTATAGAGTCTGGTCTGTACTACTGCTGCAGTATTTGAATGTATACGAGAGCAGAGCAAACATATACTGTACGAGTATTGCATAAACACTTATATAGTAAATAGTGCTAAGCGTTTGTTGTGCGCGAGACTCGAGTCACTCAGTCACTCAATTACGAGTTGTGGTTCATTGCACATTAAACACCATTCTATTTATTAATGAACCGCAAAACTTCACACTACAGGTGTTATGTAATAACTTTTACAAGATTAAAAAATCTTTTTAAAATAATTTTTCAAACTCTTGTATAAGTCGGGTCTTAATGTTTATCAGAGGTTTTTCTCTAATGACTATAATTTTCAAATGTTATGCGTGTATGAGTTTGGAAAAATATGAGTCAAGACAATTATAACCGCTAATTAATTATAAATTTATTAATTAAATACAAATTAAGAAATTTAGATTATTATTATAACAACTGAGTTTGATTGTTATGGTACGTAATGGCTATCAAATATCTCACAGTTATAAATATATTAAAGAATTGTTTATAGTCTATTGACTCGCGTAACTTTCAATAAACACTCGCATCAGTGTGTGTCAGTCTCTAACAGATTTATCTCAATTTTACCCGTAATTCACGTCAAAATATTGTTGAAATTTAGTGACGTTTCATATTATTATACACTGTTTCGAAAAACTTTGTGGAATGTTATGCAAAGAAATGTATAGAAAATGTCAACAAAAACGAAATAATGGTTTTGAATGCATTGTTATTGATGTCACGTTTAGTATTTTGACGACAATTCGTGTAATTATGACATATCTATGATTGCTTAACAAAATATGATGAAATCAAGTTTGTTTGTACTGATGTTTGCGATGTAATGATGAACACAATCTATTATTAACGACACTATGGTTTGATATTTGCTCGAAATTAGTTACTAATTAGTCATTTGAGTGAAGACATGAATCGTAATTTGGATAAGAATGTGAATCCTATTTCGAATCCGGTTTCGACGAATCGCAGTCACAATAGCTTTGTTGCGTACTGTTCTTCACCGCAATTGAGGCCAAACAACGTTAACTCTTCCATAATTAGTCAAAACAGTGAGGAAAGCAGTGGTGAAATGAGTGGCAGTCACAGTCACAGTCAATCAAACCAATCGTTACCTCCGATGAGTACATTCGTTGCCACTAACGGTCACACGAGTACACAACGATCTGCTCATCAATCGTTACTAACTAATCAAGACTTAACTATAGAACTACTGACAGCTCCCACTCAAGAACTGGACACTGCTTACAACAACGAGGCATTGGACGCCACGTTTGTGGACACACTAAATATGACGCAATTTGTTTTCGACTCGTTTCTCGCTGACAGTCAATCGGTCGCTTCGCACGTCAACAACGATAGCGAAGACACCAGTTATTACAGCGATGTCACTGCACACCACAACACGCACGCGATGTCGTACGTGCACAGCGCGAACAGTGCCGCACACACGCACTCACACTCGCAACACACCAACACTTCTTACGGTCTCACTATCGGTCCGCATATCACTGACATATTCTCTGTTTTGGAGTCACTCACTGAAACGGATGCGCTCACAGAAACGCTGTTAAATGTAAACGATCACTACTGTTCAGAGCAAATCACACAGCAAAATGTTAATTCCAATATTACGCCTTCGAATACGTTTATTCCGCAAAATCACGATCAAATGCAGACAACCGCTGCCACAACCATTCAAATGCCTTCAAATATAGCTTCAAATCAGATATTATCGAATTCACAACCCGTTCAGTTATTGCTGTCTCGACCCTCGATTCACACACCGCAAGCTATTTCTCAGCCATTGATGCAGACTCCAGCTCCTGATTCATCTCATTTATCAAATCATTTATCCTCAGTTTTGAGACACGAATCTCCCAGTGACGCTAAAATTAATAGACCACTTACTCTTAATGGTTTAAATACTGAATCGATTGCTTTAAGAGAGTTAATAGAAGAGTCGAAATGCTTCAAATGCGTGATTTGCAGTTTTATATCTCTCGAGAAGCACTCCGTCTTGAGTCACATTATCGAAAAGCATAAAAATGAAAAGCTAGATGCAGACGGAGTGAAGCCAAATATAGTTAAGAAGCCCAACACATACATGTGTTCGAAATGTTTTAAAGGATTTTCGACATTAATGGCGTGTCGACAACATATGGTGACTCAGCATAAGCTTAAAGTAGACAATGTAATGCTGCAAACTGTCAGTAATAATAGCACTAACAACGAGAAAAGCAAAACTGCGAAACCCAACAACAAAGAGGTGTTGACAGAAACGCATAACAATATGGTTAACAAGAAATCGACATCAAAGTTGCGTCATATATTGCCAAATGGAAAAGTCGAGGCTCAACAACAATCTGGTTCGACAGCTAAGAAAAGCAAACAACTTTTAATCGCTGCCAAATCGCTTCACAATCATACTAACAATGCTAATAATAATATTCACAATAGTCATATGACTGCTAAAAGAATAGCGTGGAAGAGGAAGATTAAGCGCGAACAGGGAACGTATATTTGCGAGTTTAAGGGGTGTTCCGTCAGATTTCGGATTTTGGAGAATTTGCAGAGACATCATAGATGTCACTCAGATTCCGGTTCTGGTTTTGTGTGTTGCAATTGCAGTAAGAAAACGGAGCATTGGCCGTCAATGGCTGGACATCTGTGGAGAAATCATGCAATCGATTTAGAGCTTCACGCCTGCGAACACTGCTCGTATCGAACTTATAGTTTAAGTATTCTCGAGAATATACACAAAAGAATTCATAGCAATGAAAAAAATTTCCTGTGCGACACGTGTGGTAAAGGATTTAAAAATTGCAAACAACTGATAAATCATAAGGTATTAATCTATAAACCTATATATCTATAATATATGATATATTTAATGTATTTGTAATGTATCTATAATTAGGGAAAGCACGTAATTAAAGGACCGTCAGTTAAGACTCACGAATGCCATATATGCTTACGAACGTTCACAGACGCGCGAACTCTTAAAGTTCATTTGAATACAGTGCATAATAAGACTCGTCCATATATCTGCAGTCACTGTAATCATTCAGCTGCTAGTCGTAGTGCCTTAAGAACTCACATGCGTCAACACACTGGTGAGAAGCCGTTTAAATGTGATAAATGTAATTATTCCACAAGTGATCACAACTCATTACGTCGTCACAAAATGAGACACTCGGGAGAGCGACCCTATAAATGTCCGTTTTGTAGCTATGCTTGTATTCAGGTTTGTCTCCAATACATTCCATTACATTGAATTACTATCTATTATTTATAACTATAAATGATAAATTGACCGTTTTATAGTCGAGTACATATAAGCAGCATTTGAAAAATAAACATCCAGGCATGAGTGAAGGATTTATGTTTAATTGCGAGTTTTGTGGCTATAAAACGGTTAACCAAGACATGTATCACACTCACATCACTGAACACAAGCTTAAAAATGGTGAAAAGTTAAGCTCATCGGATGCGTCCATTCAAGACATGACGGCGTCTATTATTATAGCACCAGAAAGTCCAACATTACATTTCGCTTGTATTGTTGGGCAAAGCATTTCCAGTCAAAATAATACTCCAAGTATTTCCTATTCGTCAAATTGATGCGATGAATTCAATTCAAAAAATTTGTTTGTTGCTAAACTTAATATATACTAAGTCAAAACTTGTTAATTCTTTGTTGGAATCTGGGAATCGAATGGCTGTTGTTTTTATGGATTTTTTTTAAATGCTTCTACTATTAAGTCATTTTATAATTTCTCATTATGTCTCAATATTATAATTATTTTTTTGATTTCTATATTAGTTTTATAATTGTGATGGAATATATTTGCATGAAATACTTTCAAATTCAGTGATTTCCTTGTGAAGATTAGTATATAAAAGCCAATTTTTATATACATTATTTTCATAATATTAATTTTATTAAAGAAACATTTATTTATACCTAATGAGTTAATTTATTTTAATCTATGCTATTTTGATAAATCGTTAGAATTGTAAATTTTGTGTACAATGTTTAGATGATACTTGATTCGGTAAATCATATGAACATTTGCTTTAACCACAGTTAGTTTAAAAATATTTGGTCTGATATACCAATAAAGGGCTGCTTGAGGTCCATCATTGACTATTGTGTTTAAACGGCTAGATGAAAATCTCTAGAATAGCTGAAAAATTTATTAAAGCATCCTCTCTATAGCATATTAGTTTGAAACCATAGTTGCACAAATGGGGAATGCTTGCCTAGGGTTGACCCCCCCCCCCTAGAAAATCCGGAAAAGTTGACCCCCTCCCGTGAAAATTCGAGATTTTTAAAAATTGTCGTTTAAATCCAATGAGTTTTTGAGACCCCTAAAGTTTTTGTCCAAAATTCGGAAAGAATTGTCGCTTAAATCCGTTGAGATTTGACCCCCCAAGAATTTTGAGAATTTTTGTGAGAGGCTAGAGGTTTGGTGCGAAGTGTAACTATGGTTTGAAACAGTCTGCTTTTATACCTTCACTTAAGAATTTCCATCAAAATTTGTTTTTATGCAAGTATTGTCATTGTTACTATTATCTGTTAATAGGATTTTCATTTTAAATTGGTTCCAACTATTTTTAACCAAATTAATAAATTTTATAATTGTAGAATTATATTTATAATGGAAAATTCAAAATTAATCAAAGAGTGAATTTTTTTTAATTTGTTTGATCATGATTTTTAAATGTTAACTTTATTAAAATCTAAAATGGAAAAAGTTAGTATTAAGCTGATGACATTTTGACACATAAATGTAATTTATCTCTCAAGTATTCAATATTGTGATGGCGTTTGGTTGAGAGTAAATAGAGAAACAGTGGAAAAGCAAGTGGAGTGCGAGTGATCTATTGAATCGAATGTTTGCTTATTGGGTTTTTCTAACCTCGCACAGCAAATCAATACTGAACTACTACTTAAATCGAAAATACTTTTATTTTTTTTTGTTCCCGAGTATCGCATTCAAGCACACAAAAGTATAATTGTTAGCTTCATTTATTTTTTAAGTTCTGTATAAACACATTAGTACGAAGGATTATACGCTGTATTTGAGAAAATCACATTATGTTTCGAACTACCGGTCAAAAAAAGTTGGATAAAACTTTTCTGCCGATATATTGCTTTTAGGAAAGACAACTACTGCTCTAACTGTTACAGTAACTGTTATAGAAATTTATGTTATTTGGCAAACACGCGAGTTATATGACAAATAATATTTTTATTTATTATTCATTTAATTAATGTTAAAGTTATCTATCTTTTCGAATCATGCAAAAGGAAATCATTGTTTGATGCATTTGTAAAGTCGTTTATTCAGCGCTCGTTTTTTTATGATAAACAGCTGTGTACTAAAAATATGATTTTTTTTTTGTACAAAGAACATATATTGTAGTATAGCTTGTGCTGATATCGATAAAAAACAAATTTTATTTTAAAAATCTTTAATGATTTTTATGATGGATGCGTTTCATAATTTTTAATTCGCGCGATAATACTTTTCTCAGAGAAACAAAAATGTCGACTGGTGTCTAAATTTATAACGTTCGTATGAGCACAATACATGTTATTCAATCGAATTTAATTCATATTATTTATTATTGAATACACATTAAAGGAATACAAAAAATTCAAATTCTCGTCCAGAGCAAAGATAGAGGGAACTATTTTTGCATTCATGTCTAATATCGTTCAAAAAATTATAATTTTAAGAAAAAAAAATACAATGACTATAAATGGTATATTGTGTCGATCATTGTTTAGTTCTTGGTGTTAATTATTCATTTTTTCACATTTCGCCGTCAGATAATAACGTTAAAAGAAATTTGTAAAACAATTAAAACGCTAACAATAGTAATTAATAGTTTATTTTAAATTTAAGTTGATTTTTAATAATTTATTATCGTAATTATATTAAGATACAAGTGTTAATTAAGGTTTTACTGTAGTGCTGCCCTATAATTATACTCTATTTTTTGTTTTTTTAAATTAAACTCATTATTATATTAGCTGAACTAAATTTACTTTAAAGTTACAAATTATTATTATTATTGTTACTGTTTTTTACATCAAATTGTCTGTTTTTACTATAATAATTAAATCTATTTAACAGAAATCTAAAGATTAATATTATGTAATTTTATAAATTATTCACATTATTGTTAAAATTTTAGTCATTAACGATTATAACTGGTATAATTTAAGTTAATTTTTAAGAGTTTGATTAATAATTGTGTTGGAAAATAGTGTAAAATGTGCAACAAATACTGGAAAAAATGTGTGTCATATAATTGGCACCGAAAAAAATCAACGAAGAAAAGTAGAACTTTTAGATTTTTCCGAGAGAAGAGAATCCAACTGTTAATTTACATCTGCGGTTTAATTTTTATATAATAAATATATTTTAGTTTTAAATAACTCCGATGTAAGATTCATATAGATTTTAGTTTTAATTTTTATTTTTTGTTTTGCATAACGAGAGAGAGATTAAGGAAAGCATTCAGTGGTGAAATACAGTTTATCCATCGTGAGAATTTTTAGCCAAAGCCAATAATATCATTGTCAACTCTTTTTTATTTATTTTTCCGTCGCGATTGTAGTCGCATCCCGACAGTATTGCTTTTTGAAACTCTCCCAAATCCTGTGCGTCGTAGTCCTGTGCGTGTAAAACATTAAAATTAAAAGACATGAAAAGTTTCTTTTATTAGTACAAACAGAACTTTTGTTTAGAACATATTATTCAGATTGCTTTAAACTTTTTAAAAATTAAATTTTTAGTGAAGAACATTTAAAACCGTTTGCAAGCCATCTTAAATAGTGGCTCAAAATTTGATAAATGTGAATATAAAATATGGAGTGTAAAGTTTAAATTACGAAAATACTGTATTATTTTGTTAGCGTACTATAATTTATTCCTTTTGATAAAGCGACTTATGTGGCTTAAAAGTAAGAATAAAAAAATATATATTTAATAAAGTCTAAGTTTTATTTTTTTTGTGCTGAATTAGATTGACGCGAAGTAAGAACAAAAATTTTGGGAGAGAATGTTTAAAAATTGATAATTTACATAAATTTTTGAGATATTCATTCATTACTAAGCTATTCAAAGATCTAGTTTTTTTCTCTCTCAAAAATACGCCTTTTCTCGAGCAGACATTTATAAGAAAAAGGTCAATAATGTCAAAATATTGATTTGAATATTTGATATCGATTTTTAGTTATTTTTTCTTCGAAAAAATCGAAAGTTAGTTTTTTTATGTTGCTTTTAATAAATATAAGGAATAGCATCGAAAACTCGACAAAATCCATTACTAAGTTTTTCTTATTCCAAAGTACATGTTTTTCATATGATTTTAACTTATATGTTATATCTAAATTACAAATCTTTTAGATTCAATACTTTTTATACTGAGCAACACTCCTTCATACTGCAACAAAAAGTTATTGAAAAATTTTGAATAAAAATAGCGCCCAAATAGCACTTTAAGCGCACATTATTTTCGGAATCCTTTTAGCATTTTGTTTGTGCGCTGTTTTTCTGTGTTCATGAAATATGTATGCGTTCACATAAGCTTAGTTCGTTTGCTGCAACGAATTCACAACGGCTCACAATTTATAAGACTTATCTTCATAACAAAACAACAATGCTAGTCATGCAACACACAAAATTTTTATCCGCAAAATCTCATGATAGCATAAGTGATCATAACATTAAAAAAAATCAACAAAATTAATGGTTTATTTTTTTCAGCAAAAAAAGTTCTGACGTAATAAAATTTAGATTATTTTAAAAACTTTTACTATTGAAAACTGATATTTATGCTGCCAAACAATACTAGTTTTAGCATGCATTGTATTTTAGAATTAGAGATCAAATATAATAAAAACTTCTTAAATTTAAAATTTATATTCCACATTAAATGGTATAAACATTCAAAATAGTTTTACAGAGGATTAAAACAAAAATTGCAGTTTTCTCCGCGAAAGTACTGCATATTAAATATGAATTTTAAGCCTTAATGTAAGGATTGAAAGCGATTTGCTTTACAGTAACTTTAGTTTAAAATTTGCGAGAAATTCACTATCAGTATAAAAATTGTTTCCGTAAATAATTATATTTCCACAAATGAATAATGTAATCAGAATTGAAAATAATTTCACAAATTTTCTCCATGGGTATAATTAATAACATGAAGTATTCGCTCAACATATTAATTGAGTTTAAATTTAACGCAATATAAAATATGACTCGTATGACACTATTCGGTATGCAATGTATATAAGCCTTAGGTTAGGCGTATTGTGTGATCAAACAACACAAATAAACCAAACCTAAATCATGTGAACATTGGAAATTTAATTAAAAAGTTAACGAAAGTTTATTTAATTACGATCAAAACTATGTTACAATTATAATGATTACTTTCCAATGGTATGTATCAATTATTTTTACACGGTATCAAAAGAAGTTACCGGTACTTTTAATGCTATAATTAAGTTTATAGCATATATATTGTAATAATATTCTCCATAAATTTATTGTCAAAAACAATTCTTATCAGTAAATTCAGTGTAGTGTGGGCTGAATTGATAGGTTAAATTCTATCGATATCGTAACAAGAGTCGACACATTTCATAAAAATTTCAAAAAATTAGTGAGAGCATAGTATGACTAAAAATTGATCAAAAGTAGCACTTTATCAGCGCAGAGAATCAAAATAGTTAATTTCCCACACATTTTTGATAATTTTTGAGATAAATTAATCAAAGTTTAATAAGCCGTATATCCTAAAGTGAAAAAATTCCCCATTTTTGATAAAACAATTTTATAAGAACATAATAAAAGATTAAAAAATTATTAAAACAAAAGAATAATAAATGATAAATGATGGCTCGCATGTTCGCATGTTTTTGTAACAAAAAATTCAATAGATTCAGTTTATTCGCTAATGATTTAACTGCAAGAATAAATTATTCGTCTAGTGCTTTATTATTATAAATGATTTAAATAAAATTATTTCGAGATAAAAAAAATTTTATTTATGAATCAGTATAATTAGAAGAAACAAAGTTTCCAATATTTCTTATGTTATCCGGAATTCTAAGCGAATTCGGAACGCGTCGCTTTGAATTTTACCTACAACTGTAGAATTGTATTAACCAAATATTTTTGCGAATAAACATCAGAAGAATTTTTTTATTACAGCTTGTACTGTAATCAGGTAATAAGAGTTCGAGTAATTCTCGATGATTTTGTGCCGTATGCACAATTTTACCGAATGAGTATGTATGTTCTAAGGATTGTAATAAATAAGCATAGGAATTGCTAATAAAACTTTATTAGCGCTAATTTTGTAGGAAACTTGAGGTATATTTGCGAAAACGGTTCCTAAATATTTGTTGGAACGCATTGCATCGCATCGACACACAATCACAATATTATTCAAAACACGCTTCATTCTTATAAAAAATAGAAAATTGTTGAAACTTTAAATCGCGCATGAAATTTTCGTGCTCAGCAAACATATCGTATATCAGTTCAGTTATTTTTCGATAATAGATTAGATAACTATAGTAACTGTTTTACTTCACTGCTAATTTAATTGGTAAATATAGCATAGCATGAATAGTTTATTAGGCAACAAATCATAATTTTTTTGTGCACATGAATGAATGAGAATAATAATTAGATAAAACCGCGTCATTATAAATGGAATTGAACTCATTATTATGTTTTTTTACTTTTTAATCTAAAAAAAGTATTATTCTGTCTAAAATTATTGTACAAAAAAATTCAATTATTTTAAGATATTTGAGAAAAAAGCGCGGATATTTTCCAAGGAAAATAACAGATGGTTAAAAAACTGAAATCCTTTACTCTATATAATTAATAGGGATTGACGTATCAAAAATAAATATTATTAAAAATTGTTAGACGGAAATCAATTTCGCTAAAAATAGAATATGTAGGATTAGAATGGATTTCATCTTAATTTATATGTTTGGTTATGTTTTTGAGAAAAAGGCTTTTGCGCGCATAAAATTTAAAGCAATAACTATTTAAATAATTAATTCCATAGTAATAAATATTTTAAAGACTTTGGGAGCGCAGTCATCGTAAAATACATGACGCATGAAATATTAAGTTTGTCTATATTACCTTCTTAACCAACTCCAATAAATCTTTTAAAAATCCTTTAAGTTCTTCGTTTTCAATGGTACCATTTTTATCCTATTAAACCACAATAAATTCGTAATAAGTAAGGGCTTGAAAATCGTTAATTAACTATTTGTTAAATTCACTTGTAAACATATTCTAATATGAAATATATGTTAAGGAGAGCTTAAAAAACTTAAAAAACAATGATTTTTTCTAACTATTCTAACGGTTTGAAAAATATCTAACGATTTTATTTTTTTTC
>JAQIVF010002421.1:0-11092 GCA_034698365.1 Steganacarus magnus | reverse complement strand
GTCTCAAAAACTCATCGAATTTAAACGACAATTTTTCAAATCTCGATTTTTAGGGGAGGGGGTGGTCAAGTTTTCCGAATTTTCTAGGGGGGTCGAGACCCAGGCAAGACCCCCACTGTGTAACTATGGTCAATACATTATAGTCATTTCATTGTAATTAAGTTAAAACATTGCAAAGCGTTAGCATTAGACTACTAAACTGTACTTGTGATAGGAAGTCCCGAGACCGACTGAACTTGTGATAGGAAAACCCGACCCGTGCCCGATGGGTTTGATCCGGCCCGACAAAATTTTTTTGAAGGTAAAAATAAACAACAAAAATCAATTTATACATTCATAACTTTTCCCAAATATAGGTTTTTCCATAATAACCAGAGATGGGATTTTTGGTTAAATCCCAAATTTCACAAACAAATTGTGAAAAATTGTCATTTAAATCCGATGAGTTTTCGAGACCCCTCTTATATTTTGTAGAATTGTAAAATAATTTTCTCTTAAATTTGATGAGTTTCGACCTTACTCTCAAGACTTCCTTCTCTATTTAAAACTGACCCCCTATAGAACTTTCGAACTATATAAATAGAAAATAATACTTAATTTAAATATAGAATAATTTTCTATGACATAAGTGTTTTTTTATAACCACCAAAATCACAAATTTTTATTCCCAAATAACCACCAAATTTATCAAATTGTTATCCCGAAAAATCCCATCTCTGATAATAACTATTTAGGTTTTTTATTTGCAAATCCATTTTAAATAATTATTGAATTTTGTTTTATTTGGGCATTTTTTGTTTTAATAGTTTTTGTTAGATATGGCTGACAATTTTTAAATTTTCTTATAAAAAGTCGGGTTTTCATAAAAATTTTTAAAACCCGACCCTACATTTTACTTTTGAAGCCCGAAACCGGCCCGACGCGAGACATTTGGCGGGTACCCGCGGGCGGCCCGACTTTTCGGGTACCCGTTTACAAGTTTAGTTAGCATAAAACCGACGATTGACTGTTTTTCGCGTGTTTGTCGTTACACCTGTGACTATGATTGTGCATACTTTATTAAAATAAATATATGGCGCACATGGTTTATTAAATGATAGGATTTAATATTTAAAAGGGAGGGTCAGTGTAACACTGGGCAGTATCACTAAAGTATGTTCACTGTGTTTGCTATACTTCCGTTCGTTGATATTTCTTTAATAAGTAAATTTGTAATAAAAAAATAATAGCACTTCAATGCAAAAATTTTTTAATTAACTTTATAAAATCAACACTAAAAAATATTAAATGAATTTGAGGTTAGATATTCGAGATCAAGTGAAGCGAACATTTTAGAACCGAAAATGGGAATCAGACAAACATTCAAAAATTTGCAACAATTGTTTATTTTTATTGATATTATATCACTATATATTATAACGTGGAATTTCAAAGTATAAAAAATTCCATGCTATTCTTGAGGCATCTACGATTGTTAGTAAAGTCGGTGGGGAGTAAAGTGGACTAGTTTAGTGTATATTTTTTCTTAAAGTAAACTTTTGTTTACTCTAAAATGTCTGCCAAAAAAGATAGCCATAAGGCATATGTGTTTTTCTTTTAGTGTCATTTTTTAAATAAAGTGCTGAAGCACTGTATGATAAAATTATATTTTAAAGCAAATATTGTTTACGCAATTATAAAGTCTGCACCTTTATACGCATTTATTCTCAACTCTAATCGCGTGCTGCGTTAAAACAAATTTTTATTATATATTTAAGCGCAGTAAAAGTAATTGTGGTTATATAGTGTAGTTAAATGAGAATCTTCAAATATAAAAGTTGTAGAAAAAGATTGTTGCATAGTCGGAAAACAATTAAATAAAATTTATCATTAATATTAAAAATTTCATAGGAGTTATAAGGTGATCACTATAAATAGAAATGTTTAAATTTTGGAATTTTGTGAATGAGTGCGCATATAAAATACTCCGTGAATGTGTTGACCTATCACTTAAACCTTTGTTGTTGGAATTGACGATAATCTAACTGTTTTGGAACACACTGAATGCAAAATATGTAGCTTTTTGTGGCATCTATAATGGAAAACTTTTTAAAAAATTTAACTTTAGATACCGAGAGAAAGAGAGATAGAGGGAGAGGGAAAGGTAAAGGGAGAGATGGAGAAAGAGATGGAGTGAGAGATGGAAAGATAGGAGAAAATTGAGAGAGAGAGAGAGAGAAGAATAGAGGGGGAGAAGGATATAACGAAAGTGGTGATTTTTGTGTCCAATTGGAGGCCTTTCCGGTATAGCATGAACGCGTGACACCATGAATTGTGGAGTGAGAGTAAGGGTAAAATTCAAGAATATTCCATCTCTAAATTTTTGATAGTTTTTGTTTAGTTTTTGAAAAATCGAACAATTAGAATAAGTGTATGCTTCGTTATACGTATAAAATGCTCCATGCAAATTACTTTAATAAACGTATTTGGTATAATTTAAGAATGCAGTTACCCACTCCATATAGTAGTTTATTTGTTAAGATAAATCAGTATTTAAATGGTCTTAAAGGTGTTTTAATAGTTCTCTCTATTTTTAGGTCATGAAAAAACAGAAATATTTATAATTGTGTCCTGTTGCCATAATATTATAATTAAATTAGTTCTTATCATATTACAATGTATACATCAAAAATCAAAAGTAAATAAATTAGAATTAAAAGGTCAAATATAGACAAATAATTTATAAACAGAAGAAAAGTTACAGACACAACTTGAAAATTTAAATTTATATTTAACATTTTTAAAAAATATATAATAAACTAGAGGCTTATGCAGCAAATCTCCGCAAACATTTATTTTTTCTCTCTGGCTTTTTCACACTCACTCACTTTCTCTTATAAGTTGACTCTCCCTATCTCACTCGCTGTACACTGTATTGGACAGAAAACCATACAGCAAAGCGTCACTTATGATGTGTGCAATGCTGTATTGCAGCAAATCACACATTCAAACAGCATTTTGTTTATAAGGTTTTTCACATTTAACTCTCAACCCCCTCTTAAATAAATATTAAAAATTTTTAATAGTTTTGCCGAGTCTCTAGGGTTAAGAGCTAAAACTATCCAACTTTATGTTTACATCTAGCTCTTGCCGTTTGGTCACAATTTCCAACTTCATTCAAACTTCTTAACACAATGTATTATAAGATTTAATAAAAACAATATTTCTACATCTAACTGTGTATTATTTTTTAATTTAATGAATGATTGTTATTTATGTAAGGCAATAAAACTTGTTTATGAACTTTAACTTCTTGTTTAGTTTTCTTATATATGAATTAATTATTCTGAATGCTCTGTAAATTAACTAATTAACAATTGAAGGTTTATGTGACTTAAGGTTAGATGAGTTATAATTTAAATCTCCATTCGAATGTTTTGGTTTTACGAAACATCCTTGTGGTTAATGTATTTTTATCCTTCAATTAGCACATCAATTGTGTCAGTAAAATTGTAAGCTTTAAATATGTATTATATAATCGCAAGTAATTTTACTTATAAAATCGCATATAAAAAGCGCTCAATCATTCGGTTTGAGCTCTAATCAGCTTTGCATATCAATAAAAATATTAAACAATTATTTAAAATCAAGCTCGAAAACTGCACAACTTAATTCGTTGTACTGATCAAGTACTGTTGTAATATTTTAATATTTTCAAATTTATTTTATTCAGAATTTCCTAGAAAACCTTTTGAAAAAAAATTCTGAGAAATTTTATTATTTTTATTCTTGAAAATTATCAATTTTTCAAAAAATCTATGAAGGAGTTGTTTAACACAGAACTTTCACAGTAACTTATAACTTTTTAAAATAATAATTAAGCTATTCTCTTGTAGATTTTGAAATACGTTTTTTCTAATTCCCACTAAAAAATAATTAGAATTTTTGACTGAATAATTTGACAAGCAAACAATTTACAACTCTGTACAATACAGTACAACACAGTACAACTTGGACATATGAAATGGGGAGATGAATTGGTGGTACTAAATGGGGTTGTTAATTGGAGTACGAAGTACGGGTATGAAGTAGGGGTATGAAGTGGGGGTATGAAGTGCTACAGTGCTCAGTGTTTCTAATAGTCAATTCTAAAAAAATTTCTAAATAATATTCAACTGAAACAATTCCGCACACATTGGCACATCTAAGGTACAAACTATGCGGGTTTCTGATATATATACTTAATGCACTTACAACCGATACTGAATCGTTACAAGAGTTACATCTTAATTCGGGTTTTAAGGCCTGGCTTTAACTCCGCTAAACGCCTGGAGTTTACAGAAGAGGTTTAAAATATGGGGGGTGTCCACCAGTTAGCTATTGCTAACACTCGCTAATGCTTTGCAAATTAAATCGTTTACAACCTGTTAGTACCACAATCCGTATTCATACATTCCTATTGTTTCGTTACATACGTTAGCGTTCCTCAACACACGTCGGTCTTTAGAGTCTCTAACACGTCGGTCCTTAGCTTACGTCCGTTGTTCGTATCGGGTTTTGAATTGCAGTCGCGATGATAACAGCGATGAATTTCGAGTGAAATGAAATTATTTTTATTGATAGTAAAATGAGTGAAAACAAGAGAAAGAGAGACGAGTTGACAATAGTTATCAGATAACTATTTCGTTTGGTTTCTTAAACTAAAACAAAATACTTCTGAAGTATTTAAACGATAACACAATTTAGAAATGATTGAGTTTAAATTTAATGAATAATTGAATTTTATCAAAGATACAGAGATCGTTTTATGCTTCACATATTATAATAAAGTATCTGAAAATAATGTATGAGACTAACGCTAATACAACTAAATAATTGAGCAAAAATGTGAAAAAACTTATTAGTTTGAGCTTTAAGTTCAGATTCGTTGTCACTCAGGTGTCCAACTGACTCACTCCGTATATCACAGTGGCATTCACCCATAAATAACGTTTTTATTATTTCCGCTTCTTTGCACGTTTCACAATGCCAAAAAACTCCAATCCATTCCCACCGCCGAAATACGACGTATTGTCCAAGCAGGCAATAAAAGTTGCCAAAAAATGGCCATTAGAGAAGAGAATTGGCTGAAGGGGTGCATGCAATAAAAATCAAACGCAAGCGAGATGAGGCACAACTCCCTCCAGAAGGCGGAAGGTGGAAATGCCGGAATGTTTTCTCGACTTTCCATCTAACAATCCTCATTAATTTATCAGATGTGTTAAAAAATCGTAGATTTTGTTGGACTTTTTCATAGACACACATACATAGTATTTTTGGAGATTGATTGTGCTTTAATTTTCACAAGACTAACAATATTTTTGCATTTATGAAAAATAATACTGTAAAACATCAAATCTAACATTAAACCCAACGCTCCGATTAATTAATAAAAAAGCTTTTGAAACTGATATTTACGTTCGGTTCTGTCAAAATAAGTTTATACCTCATGGCAACTGACCATTTTTACAAATTCGTCGAGTTTTTATTTTACCCCAGCGTAGAATTAGGACAGAGAAAAAGGTATAAACTATACTTTAAATATTTATAGAATTTTATTGGATTTTACTGAAAATTTTGAACCTAATCGAGTCTATCACGCTTTTACCAAAACTCAACCTCAAGCCCACTAAATTTGTACACTTTTACTGCCTAATTTCAATTTTCCAATTTTTATTACTACTGTATATTATAGTTTTTATATTTAATAAGACGAACAATTGAAACGTGTATATAAATGGTTTGATAAATTGTTAATATGCCTAATATTCACTCAAAACCACATTCATTCACTCATTTATGCATTCATGCATGTCGTGTCAAATTCATAAGTTCATATTTTTGTTGAAAACTGATAAAACAAATAGTGTGTGTGTCTGAGTGAATAAACGACTAAAACTGATTAGAATATCTTAATACGAATTAATATGCAGCATAACAGCGCCATCGTTAACATTAACGCATATTTAAAACGAGTTATAAACTTATGCAAAACTTATATAAACAATAAATCAAATCAAAAAATGTGCAGTTTTGGCACTTTTAAGAAAAGTTCATTCTTTTATAAAACGTTTCAAATATTCAATAATTAGTATCAAAAAAGTTTTCAAATTGATTTAAAGGTATGAAAACGATTGCATAATTGAATTTTTAAAATCAATTACTAACAAAAAAAATTAAAATTATAATTTTAATATACTATTTACGCTTAATTTGAATAATAAACTTTTAATTATTGATTGTTTTGTTTGTTTCTATAATAAACATGAATTGTAATAATTATAATACTACTAATAGTACTAAAGTACGATACTTATTGACACTAACATTATTATTGAGTTGATATCATTGGTTTCGATATCAACCATGACCTGTATGTTGACCTCAATCGTCACACGCATTCAATTGAAGCGTTCAATGCAATGATTCCCAATCATATTATACACTATATTATGGAAATTTTCATAATACGTCCTTGAGATCTATGAACTTGAACAGCACTTGTTTGTACCAAATAAGAAAGCAACTAATAATTAAATGTTTTATTTTTTAGAAGTTTATTACTTTTATTAAAAATTGTTTTTTATGTGAATTAAATTGACAATAAATAAAGTTGAATGTATGTTAACTTAGCATTGAAAAGTGTATTATTATAATAGTATATATACTAACGTATGTAACAAAACTTTTCGGTTTAATGCGATTTTCAAATTTATTTCAATAGAAAATAAATGGATGAATTTCAAGTTCCGTCCATTCCAGCGATATATGTTGACCACAGTAAGCAACAAAATGGTAAACAAAATGTATCGACCAATCAAAACACAAAAAACGAATCAGAATCTCTTGAAACTACGAAACGAGAATTGAATGGAATACTGAGCGAAGACTCGTCTCAATCGTCTCAACTCTGCTCCTCGTGTTCTCACGTGTTGTTAAAATATTTCGAGCCATTGCAGCAGTATGTGAATGAAGTGGTAGAGATAGCGCGTGGACAGCAAAACACTGCTCCGCAGCCATTAATCTTTCCAAACCATACAGTTAGCGGTGATTCCAATTCATCTAAACGTGATTTAAACCACGCAAATAAAGTTTATCATTCTTCTAATGAACAGTCGGATAACAGGCAACAAAACTATTCGCAATCCACTGATAATAATAGGCAACAATATTCGCAATCCACTGATAATAATAGGCAACAATATTCGAAATCCACTGATAATAATAGGCAACAATATTCGCATTCTTCAGACAGCAGACAATATCGCTCTAATGATAACGATTTAAGGCAAACAGTTAGTAATGATAACGATTTAAGGCAAACAGTTAATGATAATTATCAAAACGATCAACAAATAAGGAGTTCCCAAATCCTTCATAAAAATAAGGATAATTCGAATAACAATTCAAATAATAGAAGGAATCAAGTTTCTGACTCTCAGAATGAAGTCACTCAAGAGCTTAATATAGTCATAAATGAAGCCAAATCACAAGTCGAAGTTTCAGAGAAGAATCAGTATTCAAATGAATTATCGAGATATGACAATCAATCTCAATCAGTGAACACAAATTTTGGCATTAATGAAAGATCGATTGACAAATCTATCGTCACTAAAATTAGTTCAACTGTCAAAAAAACTGATAAAACTCACGATTCGGCAATTATTTCTGATGTTAATGCTAATCAATTAGTAAGGGATGAGAATAAAGTAAATAAAACTAATGAAGTAAATTCTGTTTATTATGAAAATAATGAAAGTGAAAATAGTCAACAAGTATTGACAGCACAACAATTTAATGAACTTAAACAAAGTGATAAAATTGAGGATGAAATACGATTAACTCCATACGCTTTTGTAACGACTGCTTATAACAATCTTAGCGCAGCGAATGCCATCATTTTGGCAAATTCTCTTCTCTTAACGAATAATAGATCCATGAATTATATCGACGATTTCGGGAATAAATCTATAATCGAAATACCTTTTGTTATACTATTGGGCGGTAGTATTGAACCTTCTTTGAAGGACGCAATTTATAATGTTTTTGATGAGGTTTGATATTCGTAATTAATATCTGCACATTAATTGATTTCTATTGACTTTCTGCATGACAGGTCATTTCGCAACCAATGGATATAAAACTGGCGCTTTTAACTGATCAGTCATTTGGTATTCAACAATTTAAAATTCAATTGTGGAAAGAATTAATTAATTACAAGAAATGTATATATTTGGAGTCATCAACAATGGTATTATAATGCTTTTAATTGTTAACAATATAAAGCTTTACAATTGATTTTAGGCAATCGGCAAAGTAACCAATCTCTTTCAAGAGTGTGACGAGTTATCAGCGTGTGTCGACTGGTTATTTCCCGATTATTTCAATTGCTCTGTATTTGTTTTTGAGCCGAATATTATTACATATAACGATATTATCAATTTTGCGCGTAAGTTTTCTTTCGTTTTTATTAATGAGAACTACTACTTTCGGTATTTACAAGCTATTATTAGCAAATATCACCGTTACCCCTCTCTTTATTCTCTGCTACTGTTTACTATAAAATTTCATTTATATTGTAATTTTTTTAAGATTTTTGCTTTTAATCTTGTATTAATAATGCCTTCTTTTAAATTTATATATTAATAAGCAATTTATAATCACTAATTTCTAAATGCTAATGCATTTTTATTTTGCAAAAATTTGGTTTTGTTAATACAGTATAAAAATACTGATTAGTTATGCAATATAAGAAATAAATGACTTTTGTGACTAAAAATATAGTGTTGGATCAAAAGATTAAAAGTTCATCGCAACGTGAAGACAGTTTAAGCGAAACACTCGACGAAATGACTTTACTTAATAAGTTTTTTGCAACAAAATGGAAACGAATTTCATTTATTTATAACTTTGCGCGAAATGATGCGATTTACACGCAGCTGCCAGCTTTTATGAGGTACTTTTTACTTGAAAATAATCTAATAATTGTCAATACAATTAACTTTGATAATTTAAGATTTGGAGATACTATAAAGATAGTGAATTTCGGACACATGCATATGTCACACGTAAATCTTGGTAATCAATCGAACATCTCTTCTCTACAGCCGTGGCATATAATGATTGATTTACTATCGAGTTCTCAAACTGATGCAATAACAAGTGCTTCGATTGATAACTACTCGAAATTTTACTTAAACATATTTTTTAAAAGATTATGGCCATTGTTACAACCGGTAAGATTATGTTTGAATATTATTATTTTTATTATCAGCGTTCATACTAGGGTTAAGAATTTTTGCACCTCAACTTTTTCAGAAATGATACCCCATCCGAAATTTTGCATTCGTCGCCTAATTTAAGGAAAAACTAAAAAAGTTTTCTGTAAACTATATTTTGGTCACTTTACAAAAAAATTGTATGCAAATCTGATTACTTTGATATGAAACCCTATCAATATTTCGAAATGAAGCATTTACACTGGTTATTAGTAAAGCCCGGATTTTTACATAAAAATATAATTTTAGCAGTTCAAACTAATTATTCAAGAAATTTTATGTGTTTATATCATTGAAAAATAAGTCATTTTGCTGATTTTAAAAATCAATATTTAATGAATAAAAAACTATAAAATATTTTTCAAATATTTTAAGATTTTTGGAAAATTGTCGTTTAAATTCGCTTAGTTTTTAAGACCCCTTTACATTTTTGACAACACTAAAAAATGTCGATTAAATTCGAAGAGATGGGATTCTGTTAGTTGTCTGCAATACACATGACATTTAGCAGCATTAATTATCTGACATTTATTAGAGACACCATTTCTCTCTTAAGGGAAAATTATAAATGAATGGTAATATATGATAGAAAAGTAAATTTACAGTTGAAAACCTATGCGAAGCATGGGCCCTAAATCTAGTAAAATTGTATATATTTTTATTTTTGAAATGTGAAAAATAGAGCGAATGCTTCTTACTTTAAAGTAAATCGAATATAAAATAAAATATAGTAGTAATCATTTAGTTAAATACTCTTAGTAATTATTAGCTCGTAAAGAATGGCGAGCATATGGATTTGACAATGTTTGTCCATCCGTGTGTCTGTTAGAATAAAATTATCGCAACTTATTTTCATTTATATTGTATTAAGCGATTTATAACTTAAAAATTCAACATTTTCTACATAATAACGAGTATTTTAATAATTGAAATTTTTTAATAATTTAATAACTGTTTTAATGAAATTTTCCAGTTTAGAATTTTAGGGTTAATTTACTAAAACATTAATATTGTCTAACAGTCCCTATAGAATAAAATATTTATAATTCTTATTTGTTTATAAAATAAAATGCTTTCATATGCCAATTATTTGCTTACTGTATGGGCAAAGTTCAAACGGCGATTTAGCGAGTTTATTAAATAATTTTGTATCAATATATATATATATATATATTTATGTATAAACATGATTACAAAAAATCGCGTTTCCCTGATTATTAAAAATAAATCGGTTTGCTTTTGAAAAGTTTTATGGTGGAAAAATCCATATAACATATAATTGACACTGCGTTTCACGAATGTAGTTGTATTTAAATCTAATAACTACAGTTAAAAACATAAATTAAAGAATATTTTCTTAATTTTATAAAAGAAGTTTTATTAAATTATGCAATTGAAGTAAAAGTGAAAAATATATCTACAGAATTTGACGCCACTGCTAATCAGTAAATTTGGTGTTGGAAGAAGAGAGTGGTCTATATTTGAATTGATTCGAGTTTTATCAAACCAATCGGGCTTAGAAACAGACGATCATATGTTTACACAAAACCCAATTACCTTGAGACGTATTAAATCTGCCACTGAAAGTCTTTCTCAATTGGATAATCTAAATATTCAAGGTATTTGTTCATTTTTATCACATTATTTAACATTAAAACTGATAAATGTGAAGAAAATTAATATTCAAAATAGAAATATGCTTACGAATACAGTAAAACTATAAGCTTATTCTGAATAAAATTTGATGTTAGAAGAGATATTATTTTTCGAGTATTGTGTCCTATAGAGTAGTGTGT
>JAQIVF010002420.1:0-11094 GCA_034698365.1 Steganacarus magnus | reverse complement strand
GAGGGAGAGTAATCCAAAAGTCAAAAATTAAAACAAACTTTTACTCGCCCGCCTATAAGGCGGGCTACTACTCTAGTATAATGTAAGAAAGCAAGAAAAGAAGTAACCATAGCACTCAATGTCTATCCTCTAGAGAGGGGTCAACTATCAATATACCACATTTGGCCAAAATATATCAGGAGTCTCAAAACCCATTGGATCTAAGCGTAATTTCTCAAATTCTTTATTTTTAAGGGTCATATGCTAAAGATCTTCAAGTGTGGGTCACTGACATACAGTTAAAGTATACATGTAAAATGATAACATGGCGACAAAAAACATTACAGTAACAGTAATTGTAGTTTTAGTTTTTTGTTGCCATGTTATCATTTTACATGTATACTTTAACTGTATGGTCACTGATCAGTAAAGCAAGGAAAAATATTTATTATTCAAGGCCAAAATATTTTATATTATATTCACTAAAAACTATCGAAATATTTATTTATATTTTTTAATTTTTTAACTCTTATATGACATAAACGTCGATTTTTATAAATTTATTTAGTTTTCATAAAAATTAAGTTTTGAAAAAAAATTTAACGGTTACTAAAAAATCGTCGAATATAATCGATAATTTTTTGAATTTTGGTCAAAAGGTAAAGGGATCCCAAAAACTATACGAATTTAAACGACAATTTTGAAAAATTCTTAAAATATTTAAAAAATATTTTATATTTTCTTATCCATAAAATATTTATTTATATTGATTTTTAAAATCTACAAAATGACTTATTTTCTAGTGGTTCAATACCCATTAAGTTCATAGGTCATTATAATTGACCGCAAAAATAATTTTTATATATGAAAATACGTGCTTTAATCATAATCAATGCTTTCATCATCACATAGTTTCAAGTTTTTTGGTAATACTTATAAATATTGCCTTTTGATTGACATCGATGCAAACAATCGATAAAGTGTTAACTTAAACACTGACACCTTATCGGTTGTTTGCGTCGATGTCAATCTAAAGGCAATATTTAAAGTATTACCAGAAAAATTGTATGTGATAATGAAAGCATTGATCATAATCATAATCATAATGATTAGCGAAAAATAGTTAAATAGGAAAATATGTTTGTGAATCCAAATATCCAAATGGAGTCTCTTTAGTTGTTATTGATTTATTTAAAAACACACCAATAGTTTATTATTTCTGGTGTTCAATAGAGCAGTCTTTATTGAATACAGTAAGCAAAGCATTTAACATTATAGAACTTCATACTTAATTTGATTTAAGTTTACAATCAACGCCTTTTTATTGTATTTTCAAGAATATTGTTGATTTATCTAACATCAAGTTTGCTAATTCGAACTTAACCTGAATTTCGATCAATTAAAAAAATTATTATAGAACCAATAAAATTCATTTAATAGGTTCTAACAAATTAATAAAACGTAATTAAAACACTAAATTATTTTTTGAAATCACGTTATACTGTAATTTGTATTTTCTATAAATATATATATATATATATATGATATAAAAAATATATTTGTGAAAAATTGTCAAAAAAATATTGATTGTTTTGGTGAAAAAGTTTACAAACTAAAGACTGAAATTTTGATGTGTGTTCTAAAAACATGGAATCTTCAAAAAGTATTATTTTGATTGGTTTATGTTTCAACAAATAAAACTAGTATTTAAAAATTTATTAACCAAATAACACGAAATTCGTTTTATTATTTGTTTAACGAAATAAAACAACAAATTTTAGAAATTAATAAAACCAGATGAGCACTAATGATAAGATTTACAGCTAGAATTTTAAACAAATATTTTTTTCTGAATACACAATATTTTAGTATCATTAATACTGAAAAACTACGGTATATTTAAACAGACTATGATGTCGGAAATGATGTACATTAAATTATATACCGTAATAACATAGGTATGAGCTCTTTATCTCAAAATTTCTACCAACTTATCGATGAAAACGTATTTTTCATGTGGTCTCGAAAACAAGTCATTTTCAAATTGTTTAAAAATTATGTAAAATACGTGAAACATTGAAAATATTACCCAATTAAACATAAGTAAACAAGTAAACAGTGTTAACAAACTAAATTTAGAGCTAAATCATTGACTACTCTTCATAATACCGAAATACCAATAATATCTAAATAAAATCTATCGTTATTGAAATGAAAGAAATATTTAGAAATGGATTTTTGTAAATTATTTTAAAATTTTAATATGTTATTAATTAATTCAAAAGACAAGTATTTCGCATAATTTAAAATTTATTAACATTATATATAAGTCGAAAAATTAAGATGACATTATGTTTCTTAAAGAAAAGATAAATTACTAAATGATATTTAAATCGAGAATTTTATCGATAACATCAGATTTTATGGATTTTTTCGTAATAATTTATTTAGAAAAACAATGATAATGAAAATTCTAAACTTGATATTTTAGTAAATTACTTCATAAACTGATGCTTTTTTATCTCCAGAACCTGTTACTATGTATTTATCATCAGAAGAAATGTCACAACTTAGTACAGATGAAGATTCTTTAGACTATAGAAACAATTTAATTATAACTATAATGTTTTCTAAAATAATGTTATTAATAAGTTAACCTGAAATATTGATGCTCCATAAGGTGTTCTCCAAGCGTTTAATAAATTATCTTTGCCTGTACTAACAAACCATTTTCCACAACTCGCAAATTTTAAAGATAAAACACAGCTTTCATGCAAATGCAACTGATATTTATCAGGTTTATTACAATGAAGTACTTCAACATTACTGCTTTCCATACTAGTAAAAATAAAATAATATATAATAATATAAGATAATATAACCATAATTAATCAATCATATTACCCAACAGCCAGCCATTCTCCTGTTGGACAATATCCAAGCGAAAAAATTTGAGAGGTAAAGTCATGCTGATGTAGTTGTCTTCCCTAATCAACAAATATTAATTATATTTATTAAAAATTTAGTTGTTTCAATAAAAATGAGATATTGCTACCTCTCTGAGATCCCACGAACGAACAGTATTATCTAAGCCTCCAGTCCATAATTTATTGCCATCATTGCTTATATCGATACAACTCGCGCCATCAGTATGTCCTTGAAACTGGCGAACTAAAGATTGATTATGAAGATCCCAAACGGCTATATTTCCGTCACTACAACAACTAAAACACACTTTCGAATCAGGACTTATGGCAAGCGCATAACATGCTGGCGCTGAAGAAGTCAACTCCGCTTTAATTCGTGGTGTTGGAGATCCTAAATCCCAGATACAAATAGTGTTTGCTTCGCCTCCAACAATGAGAGTTCTGCCGTCAGGTAATAATTTACACGAACGAATATAATTGTCTCTTTGCTATTCAAATAATTAGATTATAATATCAAGTTATATTATAAAAATCTGAGTATTAAATATTGAATTAATAAAATTACCAAACAATCCAACTGTGATACGGGATTTTTACTTCCAGGTTGACTAATATCCCAAACTTTGACGCATCCTTTTCCACCAGTATAAACATACTTAGTAGGGTTACTGATAGTGACGGCACAAACCACTTCTCCGTGACCGAGAGTATTGATTTGTCGCGCGTGTCGCGGTATTCCAGAACCAATCAACGCGTCGGGTGGGAATGGAACGGGTTGTACCTGACCATCAGCGTTCACGTGAAACGAGTAGGCAGGCTTCCCTCCTGGAATAAAACCCGGCGCACGCATTGATGGGTGAGGTTCATAACCAGGAACCTAATTAAACAATAAGTGTAATTACATAACGTTTTTAATGCGTTAACTGTTTGTCTTACCAAACCACGAGAATATGAATTAAGCGCTGGATTAATATTATTATGCAGTAACCCCTGTGAATAAGCAGCTGCTGCCACACTTAGATCAGCGGGTAATGAAGAGTGAGCACCAGGTGCTCCATGTAAATATGGATAAGGCGGACCTAACAGTATTTAGTATTTCAGTGTTATTATAGTTTATCCTATATATCATTAATCTATGGTATAATATTGTGCTAATTTACCGAATGAAGTCGTCGGTTTTGGAATTTTATTAGCATTTGAACTCGGAGTCGTCGATCCAGAACTTGTAGGTGTTATTGGCTTTGAAACAGGTGTAGGCGGTTTGTCTGCCTGCAAATATGATATAATTGCTAAATATATTAAAAACAATAATACTTCAACTTATTATGATTCAACGCAGCAATGCATACCAAATGTTCTTTAGGCTTTGTTGACAGAGGCGTACTGCTGTTTGAAGAAGAGCCTGATCTGCTGGGCGGTCTCTCTCTTTTAATCCTGGCATCTGTACCATTATCACGAGGCGAGGCGTCACCATTGTGTGGCGATGTTGGATCCTGTTTTATGTTTTGTTTGAACAGCAAAAATAAAATTAAATATATTTTATTTACAACATTGACAATTGCGAAAAAGACTCATCGTATTGCACGTGAATGTATGAATGTATATGAATGAGATAAGTGGTCGCACGCATTGTTTAAACATATTAAAATGCGAATTGTGTTATGGTAACTATTAATATGAATGAATGCATACCTCATTAGCAACATCTACTACCAAATCTTGATCACTCTTTTCGTCTTCACTTCCATGATCATTCTTGTCAGTTTCTCTTCTCCTCTTTGGTTTGGTGTCGGTGTCAGAAGGAGAACGACTTCTATGATGTGCGCGTTCATTGTGTGGCGAGAAAGAATTTCTGTCTCGTCTGTCATCATTTGATGCTCTTTTATCACTGCTATCACGATGAGAGGATTCTTTGGCTAATGCTGATACAACTCCAGGTAAATGAGATGCACTATTATTAGCATTTGCGGCAGAAGCAGCACTTGCCAGCGATCCTGCGGCAGATAAAGTGAGGAGACCGGCAGCAGCCGAGTTTGATGGTGCCATTCCTGCAGCAGCGGAACTCGATGGCGCCATTCCAGCGGCAGACAATGCAGCGGCGGATGGTGGCTGCAAGCCTGCCAGTGCTGGATGTGGCATCATTGGCAACGGAGGTCCGTGTGAGTGTGTAGATGGCAATTGTTGGGCATGTATTTGTTGCTTCAAATGTAAAGTAATTTAGTGATATTAAGTTTGAAATATTATATAAGGCAAACGCAGTTTATCGCATCACTAGTTATACATAAGCAGAATAAAAATTGGCTTTTGGGGGATATAATCTGACGCACTGAACACAACCGTCATCGTAAAGCACCACCACTTTGCTTGCTTTGCTTCCAATAATAATAGCTAAGTCTAACAAAGAATGCTGTGAAATATAAGTGCATAAAAAGATAATGGGTATACTCAATGATTGTACGGCAACTTTTAGGGTTTACGCAACAGTGATTCGCGAAAAACAAGCTCTCTCTCTAAAAAAATAGTCATCAGTCTTGAGTCATGCATCCTAATTTTTTTAAGGAATGTCAGCAAAGCGTTGAGATTTCACCGTCAAAATCAACCATGCTTACTAATTCTTAAGAACCCCACATAAATGACTACAGTATACGAGAAAAATCTCAACTCTTACCATCAAATGAGCGATTCCTGAATGTTGCTGCTGAAACAAAATAAAGAAACAAAGATTATAATTAGAAAAGACTGTCTCTATCGAAGCTAATGCATAACAAATACGCAAAAATTAAAGCATTCATAATTCTTTCAAATAGAGAATTGAAAAAAAATTATAAACACTTTTATCGGCACAGAACAAGATGTGCCAATAGAGAGAATAATTACAGAGTGCAAGTAAATTTCAAGTGAAAAAAAAGTAATGTCTATTATAATAATTGTAATGTTAATAACATACTCCTATAATGGCATTTAATTCAGTCATAGTCACTTGTTTAGCTCTTTCAACAGCTGAAGCCACTTGTTGTTGATGCTGTAATTAAACCATAACTATGTTTAATTATATATTATTTCTAGTTATTTACTTATATCTATTCATTAAAATTTCATAAACATTAACTCTAGTTTATTTAGAAATAAAAGTTATAGTTTCAACTCAAATCAATCAAGTATTCAAAATACACTTAAAGTGTGCTTTCAAAGAAAATGGTTCGATTTATTATTATAAGAGGACAATATATAGTTACACAGTGGTCTACATTTTGACCGAATCGGTTTCGGTTAAACTCTTAAAATTAAAAATATGTATATTAATGTTTGAGAATTTTAAATGGTATATAATTAATAATTCAAATTATGATGAAGTCATTTGAGTAAAAAAAAGTAAAATCAATTTA
The DNA here is from genome assembly GCA_034698365.1 of Steganacarus magnus. Taxonomy (NCBI): domain Eukaryota; kingdom Metazoa; phylum Arthropoda; class Arachnida; order Sarcoptiformes; family Steganacaridae; genus Steganacarus; species Steganacarus magnus. Next base: position 4,802 of record JAQIVF010002420.1, on the reverse strand, counting down.
CCACAATAAATTCAAATGATAACGTTAAAAATATAAGAGTTAAGGTTATAAGTTAAGCAAAAAAAAAAGTAATGCAATGCTAACTCTTGTGCATCACTACTACTATATACGCATATCTTATGGGGATTAATACAAAGAAATGTAAGTCGTGAAAGTTTAGTACACAAGCCACGAAAGGCACAAACAAACACAATAGATTTTTGTTCAAAAAAATATTGACTGAGTAAAGAAAAGTGAAGTAAACTAAAACTGCCGTAAATGTTTGGTTTGAGTATTTGTATACTCAGGTATACTCATCTCAGAGTCCCTCGAGGCAACTATAACATCATCTTTTTTATTCCATACTTTTTTATCACTAGGTTTTAGTTTTCGAATTTCTAAATATGCCATTTGTAGTTAAATATTTTTTTGGCAATTAGAATTAAATGTCATTTTTATATTTACAAAATAAATTACTTTAAATAAAATAACTCTGAAAATGTTTCCTTAATCAAATAATCTTTTAGTTTTAATAAATATTGAGTAATAAAATAAGATTCGAAGAAATTTTTAAATAATTATTAATAAAAAATAATTAATTATCGTTTATAATAGATTGTAATTTTTAAGAATCCTAATAAACAGATAAAAATAAGTCTCAAAGTTGTTTTAAAAATTTAGTCTAAATATTACCCAAACTTAAGAGTCATAATAAAAACAAAGGGTCAATTCACTATTTCCAACTCAATATTATATTATTTTACTGAACTTTAGTTTTCAATTTATCAAAATTATATTTTTAAAAAGATTGCTACATAAATCATAATGGTTTGTGCTCATTGTATGTCTATTTGTTTGAAGTTGTTAACCGAGTTGTATTTTATTTTTCACCATTTTAATGATATTTATTTTAGTTGAGTTAATTTATAGGTGTTTCAATTGTAAATTTTGATTAAAAACGTGTAAAACTAAACACTTAATTCTGAAAAATAGTTACCTATTTGGCTATTAATGAGTTTTGAGGTATAACTGTTGCTAGAAAATAGATATTTACGTCAATCTCAATGTATTTCATCAAATAACAATTTTAACGTATAATAATAAAAATACTGTATGAATTTTAATACATATCACCGATTTTATTTTTGCGGCCCTTATGTCTATTAATTGTAATACAAGTTAAAAGCAATAATCATGCGTTTTTAATATGTTAATATGACAAAATTTATGCTAATTTGGTCGATTTTGTGCACTAAAATAAAATTAGCCTTTATATAAAAATTTTTATAAACTTATAAAGGATTTTAAAAATTTTATTTTAAAAAATTAATAACAAAAATTCAATATAGAAGCTTACACAACAAACTTGATTACGAAACATCGAGATAGACTCAAAGCTTCTATTGATTACACTAAGGACATCATTAAACACTAAGAATTTAAATTTATTACACATTATTATCATTTCATTATTATGGAATAAAATTTTTTTAACGTGTGGTTTTTCAATCCTAATGAACTGAATGTCTAAAAATATTGAATTTAAATAAAAGCGTTATCATCAAAACTTACCTCTTGTGAAAGAAATGGTAATATTTGTGCAATAATAGCATTTAAACGCTTTGCAATTTCTGTCTGTTTATGCATCTCTACATTCAATCCGTACGACATTTCGTAATACATCACATAATGTCTTTGCATCTCTGTCTTCTCGGTCGCGAGCTTTTCTAATTCTAACTTCAAACTAAACAATATAATTGATAATAGATATATGAATGATATAATTCAACGGTGATTATCAATATAAATACTGAGTAAAAGATAATGATAATTTGGTACCTATGATACTGTGCCTGCAAAAAATTAAACTCCTCTTTGATTCGTTCGCACGTTTCGGTGATAGTAAATTTGAATGGTTGACCGGGTTGTGGCGGACCCTAATTATAATATCAATGAGTATAAATTCAATATACAATATATATTTATATGAATAAATATGATAAGTAACAAAAATTACATCAAAACACAACAAATTGTCAAAATCATCTCAAAATGATAAATAAAAGGCGATGGCATTAAGATGTTTTTTATTGAAATGTTTGATACATTGCTATGAATATATACTTAATATAATTGGTTAAAAGCATGATCGACACATTTTAAGTTTATTTATGGCTCCTATTTGTGATTTTTTTGCCTCGTTTTCACGTTTTATGCCCACTACACCATCACTACACCACTGCTACCACCACTACCACTACTGCCACTACCGGTAAATTACTCGCAGACATAAAACATTAATCTCTTATCATATATTGGTATGCTCTCAATCGAGAGATTAATTAGATTTTTGCGTTTAATCCTTTTTCAAATAACTTTCTTATAAAATAAATAAATAATTCTTACCGGATGTCTATTAGGATACATTTTTAATGATTGGTGTGTTTGGTATAATTCTCGTTAACAATCACTACAACACAACACAGTGTGGCATCAAAACAATACAATCAAAAATAAAAATCAGTTCGCTTTGAGTTGTCGTAAATGTTTATAATCGATATAATATCTAATCGATATTTTTTCGCAAAAGTAGCGATACTTTACTAAATAAAAGCCTCGCACAAGTGATTTGAGAAAAAAACGGTAAAACACTTCACAGTATTATTAATTATCGAGTTTGATGTTGTTGTTGATGAAACATTGCAATAAAAACTAATAAACTAATAATTCATAAATTAGAGGTCATATAAAACGCAGTGATCATAGTGTTCATAGTGTTCATAGTGTGTGTTGATGTCTATAATGAGGTATTAAAACACCATATCATAATGTCATATACATATTAATTCCAATTTCAATAAGAAAATCGCTAAAAATGTTGTGTAAATAAATAGTTAATGTAATGATGATAAATAAACATTTAGTTTCACATTCAATGATATTATCTAATTATTTAAAAACACTAAATAAATAATAATAATACTAATAATTATAAACAATTTGTTGAAAAATGACCCAAAACTTCAATAATTGGTTAATGTTTTTAAATAACTATCACTTGAGACACACTTTCAATAATGGAGTCGAAAACTTTTCAAATCATAAAGTTTTTGAGCATTTTTTCCAAAACAATACGTTAATTATTAGAAAATAACACAAAAGCAAAGAACTTTGGTATAAATATTAGACTATAGTGTACACACTATAACTATACTCCACTTTTTTGACGCGTTCACAAAATTCTGGTTCAAAGAAGACCATATCCGCAAAAAATAGTGAATGTAGTGTTGTGTAGCACAGATTGAATTACGTTTCTCTCTCTCCTCTTTCTCTCTCTCTATCTCTCGCTAACACTCTCTTGCTCTCTCCCTCTCCCTCTCCCTCGTTCGCTCTATTCTCTATGCTCGCAAATACATGCTATTTCAACAAGAAGTGAGTGAATAACGTGACTCGCAATCGAGCAGCCAATCGCGTGAACACTGCCTCTCAATGGTAACGCCAGCGGTTGTGGCAAACAGTTTTCTGACAGCAATGAATCACAATCACGTTCTACACTGTATTTTATTTCGGTCTGTTTCTCATATCCACCAGTTTTCACTAAAGTTGGGACTACTTTTTATTCTTTAGGGTTTTGTATGATTTCTCAAAACAACATTTTCTTACACCTTCTTTTAATATTGATATTTAGCTATAAATAGTACAGATGTTAATCACTTATTGTGATCATTTATTGCATTATTACAGACACTGTTTTCCATTTTATTCACACATCAGACATAATTTTATAATTATCAAAAAACAATTTCAATTAAATTCATATAAATTAACACGCATTAAATTAAGAGTAAAAAATTGAACTTTTGTAAAAAAAACTTAAAAAATGATATAAATGTTGCGAATGAGAGAATGAGATATTAGTATGCGATTCAATGATGCAATGAATGCATAGATTGTTGAACACGTTCACCGACTAGTAGTCCCAACTTTGTTGAAATAGTGCTTAATTCTAAGAGTTTTAGATATGTTCGCCGATCGGACATCAATCCATTGGCGTTTTGAGGCATTTTCAATGTTTAGTGTTTTCAACATTTATATTTAACTCAATTAAAGTAATTAATTTTTCAAACAAAAAACTAATATTAATTGACTTTAATTATACCACAACAGTAGAAATTTTGCTCAAATATGTTTTGATTTTTGCAAATTATTTTCTATTATTTTATTTTATTTTTAAATAAAAATTAGTTAATAATAATACTGTAATATTATTATTATTTAGATGTTTAACGCATTATTTAGAAAAGTGTTAAAACTTTGCGCAAAATAATGGATAATTCATAATGTAATGCGATGTGCATTGCACTCATAAATGTTAATAATATGCTTAGAGTTAATTTATTGTTTATATAAAAGAAGTGGTGACTGCAGACTAAAAACAGTTTTTATTTTCTATTATGAATATCATTCACTGTTGTTTAGAATTATTTGGAGAACATCTCTAACAAAATAAAAACGCATTAAAGCCATGCAAAGGGCAAGTAAGGAGTTTACGCCCGCCAGCAGATTATTATGCCATTGATGTAGCTTTTGATGAGTACTTCAGTGTTGGACAAATGTTATGTAAGGCTCGATGTTCATAAGGAAAAACTAAGGGCGGAACTGAGGTATCGCATAAAACCCCTGTTAGATAGTACTACACACTACACACGACATACTAATACTACAGCATTACAGTATTACAGTGCGCTGTTCTGCTCTGTTCGTGACGAGGGGAGAGTTAATGTTGTATGCATGGGGCAAACGGGGAACACATCAAGAGTTGG
>JAQIVF010002419.1:0-11094 GCA_034698365.1 Steganacarus magnus | reverse complement strand
GGCGAGTAAGGTATCAATTTTTTAATCTTAAAAATTTCTTACTCGCTATGGCGAGTAATGCGCGGAAATACGTTAAGATATATACTGTATTTTAATGAAAATAAAATATCTGCAACTTTATATAAAAACAAATTTTTATTCAATTCAATTCAATTAATATTCATAAAAAATAAAAATTCAATGTTTAACAATTTTTTCAACAATCCGTATCATTATTGTACTTAATAAAAAATTTAAAGATGTATTTTATAATCTGTAATGAGGTTAATATCACATAAACTCAAAATACATCTGTAAATAACGCATTTATTAGTGAAGCAGCAAATTTTCTAAGTCCAAATGGCTAAAGATGTCTATCGAGCTTTTGAAAGGTTAATAACATTACGGTACTATTGTGTCGCAACACATAAGACTTAGACTTATTATCAATACTTTACTTTGAGCGATAAAAATTTGAAATTAATCCTTTCATCAGAATATATTTACGATTAAGAGTTATCTTTTGCCATTTTTCCTTCAATGCTAATGCCCTTAAATCGATAAAAAAATATAGGGTATACGAATTTTCTGTTTTAAATAATAAAATTGCAATTATTATGTTAAATAGCGCTGCAAACCGTTCCACGCTCTCCTCACTTGTTCCATAGTGAACTGTTCGGTCCAAAAAGTGCAGAACACGACGTTAGCGCGTTTCACTCGATCTATATTCGTTAATTGAGCGCTTATTCTAGCCTTTGCCTCGTCTTCGGTCACAGCATTGCGCTCTATTATTCGATTAATCGCTTCCTTTTCGTCAATAATGGTGACCCAAGTTTGATGAACTTTGGTGTCCCAATTCGCTTCCAACAGTAACGCGATTTCCAGAATAATCACATCGTACTTACTTTTCATTTCATTAATTTTTTTGATTATGAGTGAATTCACTTCTGGCCAAACAATGCTATTCAACAGTTTGAGTTTATTTGGGTCATCGAACACAAGCTGACCTAATTTTCGTCTATCTATTGAACCATCTTTAGCTAAAATACTATCGCCAAAAGTTTCGACAATTTTTTTAAAAACAGGCAATTCCTTTGATTCATAGGTTTGGTGCGCAATCAGATCGCAATGAATGATTCCCGCTCCGAGTGATTCCAGTTTCTTAGCGATCGACGATTTACCACTAGCTATGCCTCCCGTCAAACCAATTAAATATGGTTTGTTTGGCAGATCCTTTTTAGGCTCCGGTTCTCTCAAAATGGTTCCCAACTTTCTCATTCTAAGAGACGACGAACTGATCTTATCTTCTTCGAAACTGCTATGTTTGTGACCTTCATTTAAGAGATCAATCGAAATAACGTCTAATAATGGCATATTTCTTTCTGCTCTGATTTCATTAATTTTGTTTCCACCTTTGATTGTTTCTTGACTAACAATAATCGCTTCGAGAGTATTATCTGTGATTGCGGGACCAAATGGATCATTAATTGGAACGATATTGTAATTGATATAAGGATCGATATCAGTGACAAAATTTTTTAATTTATCAATTCTAACATCTATTGCTTCAATGAGTTCCCATAACTTCTTATTTTTGATCATTTCGATATCAGTGATGCCAATGGTTAACGCTTTATCGCATCGAAGCTGCGCCCAACTCAGCAGTACTTTGTGTCCATTGTGTAAGTTATCGAAAGTTCCGCCTAAACATACATTGTTGTATGGTTTAGTGGATAACGGATCGTTCGCTAAATTAAGACTATTATTGCTCTCATAATCGGTAATTGATTTTATTGATTGTATGTCATTCACGTTATACTGGGTTTGCAAAAACTTTCTAATGATGTCTTCAGAATAGTTGGTTTCATTGATGAGCACAATCTGTGGCGAGTATTGAAGACATCGCTTAAGGATGACATCTGCGGACGAGTTATGGTAACACTGTTGATGCAAAACTCTCACATCGAGATATGGTGCGCAACGACTCGCTTCTGCGTATATTTGTGGCAATACTGATACGATATCGTGTCTGGAGTTCGCAGACAACGCGTTCGATGACACCGACGACGACAACAGATTCGGTTCAATAGTTATATAGAGCGTATTGCTAACGCTTTTGTTGGCCAAACGTATGTACGAACCAACTCTCGGTATGAGTTGCGAAACTGGAAGTGAACACAACAACATTAAGCCTGACTTAAACATTGTTAAATAGTTATACAATAATAGTTATTTTACTATTAAATTCAATACAGTATAGTCTTAGCAAAGCATCATAAGTCCATTATATATTCTAATAATCATTTTATATATTATAATATATTAATACTATTCAATTATCAGCGCATATTTGTTTTTGACACAAACATATTGCGTAAAAATGTTTCAAACAAATTAGTTCATGAGAAAAGATCAAAGTTCTGTATACCAATAAATAGAAGATATTAAACGTATAGTGAGATCAATGAGGAAAATATTGCACTAAACCTAACGTTTATATAAGCGTCACATGTTTGTTAGATTAGTTATTTTCATTTTTCTTGGCTCTAATATCACTTTAAAAAAAACACATTTTCCCCATAGTTTACATTTTTTTATTGTTTTACTGTATAATAAAAATAAGATCTGCTTATTTGATTTACTTTACGATTTTTCAGTACATTTGCATTTTTCAATGCTTTCGAGATTTGATGCCATGCGGCGATTTTTATTACGTTTTATTTCGAAATATAATTTAGTGTTTTTAAGAATCTCGAATCTTGTTCTAAATATCAAACGGGCATTTTTTATAATTCTAATTATTATAAATTAGATTAAAGGTTTACAAACAAAAAAGCTGTTTTGACCGTCCGTCTGTTAGCAAAAATTAAAATCCTCTTTCTTCAATCCATGCCTTAAGCCGTAAAGTATAAAATTTATTGAGTCTAATATGGGCTATATTTGTCTGATCCTTTCGTAATAAATTTGATAAAATTTGCACAAAATAGGGCGAGAATTACATTTACGTGCAAAGAAAATGAATCGAATACATTACTTGCATACATTGCTTAATACATTACCCGTTTCCTTAAAGTAAGTGATAAAAAACAACAATATCAAAATTTTGAACAAAAAATATATGCGATATTGAAAACTAGTTTGGTTTAATTTTTCAGTTGCTTCATTTTTTTATAGCCTTCTAAATCATAGTGTGGGAAAAACACAAGCCGCGGTAATTATAATTGAAGGAGTATTGGTTTGACTTTTACCAGTACTCAGACCAATAACTAAAAATTCTAAAGTGTAATGTCGAACCAAACAAACCTTGGATTAAACCATTACCATGTTTTGTGAGTCAAATCCAACTCACTTTATAAATACGTTTAAATTAAAGTTGTCAACGGTTCGGTTTAACCGCGGTTAAAACCGACAACTTTGCCAAATGAGCGGTTTCGGTTTCATTAATTTTCAAGGTTAAAACCGCGGTTAAAGCGCAAAACCGCCAATTGCAGAAAACATACAAAAATGGCTAAAATTTCTCAAGAATAAATATGTAAATAAGTATAATTAACTCTTTTTCAACTTATTGAAAAACTTTCAAATAAGAATATTTATTTATTTATAATCTAAATAAGTTTCAATTAGTCTAAAGTAGTTAATAAGATTAAAATTTTCTTAAAAATTTATGTATTTTTGTATATTATGAGAGTTTTAAGCAATAATTTATCAGCTGGCGGTTTAAACCGCGGTTTAGCGGTTCGGTTATTTTTTTTTTTAAATTTTAGCGGTTCGGGTTGGTTAGACAAGTGTCAAACCGTAGACAATCGACAACTTTAGTTTAAATAAAAAGATAAATTTAATTCTAATATCATTTTTAAGAGTCAAATATTTTTTTCTTAATTGAATCAAATCATAATATTTTCTGTCGTTATCTGTTAAAAAAATTGCCGTTTACTATTAAAAACATAGTTAATGGTTAATTAATACATTTAATAAATTGAGACAAAACCAATAGTTTAAACAACGGTTTAACCATAAGATCCAAACCAATAGTACCTTTAATTGACATTTAAGTGAAAAATAAATGAAAATAAGCATTAAAAAATCTCAAATAAGAAAATTTGAGCGAACATTACCTGAATTTTGCAAACTTTTTAATAAAAACTTATAAAAAGTTTAAATGAATTAATGTGTTTAAACTTAATTAGTAAAAAATTTTATTTAGCATTTACTTTAACATCTAATACTTGTATATAAAACATGACATGATTTCAAAAACCTGAAGATTGATATACAATACTTTAAAATTTAAAAAACACCCAAATATGTGAATATAACTTAATTATGATTTTAATTTGTGTCAATTAATAAGTAGGAGAGTTAACACAGTTACTCGGAAGCGAATTCACAAGTGACATACCATTATGTATTATCTTTGTGGTTATGGTTTGTCAACTAAAAAATTGCGAGCATTTTATCGAATACGGGTTCGAATTGCAATTTGTTATAAAAATAATTGTTTACCTAATGTTATGGTTGTTAAACCTAAAACTTTAATACATAATACTCAATTTTATAAAAAAAAAACCATTGGCAACATATAAACATTACTACACTAATCTTATACCTGCTTATACAGTATCTGTTCCGATATAATTGATATACTGTAAGTAATTTATACTAATATTTGAGGTTAACCTACAGGATAGGTTATCTAATGCATGAGCGCGTGCTATAATAGTGACAACCTTCAGTTAGTGCTCGATAGGATGTCGTCCATTAACCTACAGGGGATAACCCCATACCAAATATTAGAATAACAATACCTCAATGAAAGCAAGTGGAAAGTGGATGTGGAGTTTGATGCAACAAAGGATTCGAATCTTTTGCAACCTATCAGATACATGCCATTATTTTGGTAAAACAAAGTTAAACTAAAAACAAATCAGTTTAGTGAACAGAGCATATTTAATATTTAAATTTTTTAAATCCAAATGTTTTAATACTAAATTTTTATTTGCTGGAAATATCGATCAAACCATCAGTAACACAAAAATGTCACCGTTTTTAACATTTCTAATTTAATTCGCTAATAACTTATAGACTGTACGATTCACTATTTCACTTTTTTTACCGTAAATAATTGATATTTAAACAACATTCATAAAAAAGAACACAATTCAGCAACAATTTATTTTCATACTAAACATATAAAGAGATATCTTTCAATAAATTTTAAAAATAAAATTGCATTAAAATGAAAAAAAATTAAGTAAAAAAACGATACTGTATTTTTTCTTTTGATACCGAAAGATATTCTAAAGAACTTTGCTTAATTTTTTTTAAACATAAACATATGTATGATATAATACATTTAAACAATGAATAAAAAAGTCAACCATAAAAAAAATCAAAAAAATTAAAAAAACATTTTTAACACATTGACAGTACTGGACAAAAAAGTGTTGCTTTAAATATAAAGGAAGAATTGAAAGTTATAGAAACTTAAAATGAAATGAAATATCTATATATAATACATAGTATACAAGCTGTTACGAGTGTTGGCATCATTTGGTTTGACAACAAAAAAGTGACACAACAAGTTTATGGATCAGTTGAGAACATAGTGTTTTCAGACATATATAAACCTCCGACGATACTCATCGAAATTAAAGTTTGCTTTCTTCGCAGTATTGTATAACTCGCTTAGCATTAAAACATTGGAAAGTGATTCCACAAAAATAAAAGAAATGAATCGTCAAACATTAATAGTAAGTAACAACGATCGATGGTCTCTCAAATACACAAAATTTTAATGCGTTTCTCGTTCTTTAATCAACAGTTCGTTTTAGTTTTAAGTGTTTTAATAATCAGTGATTTTTCTTATGGCGCACACGGCGGTCACGTAAGCATTAAAACATATCGCGGTCCCACACGAGGACATGGAAAAAACGCATTCGCACCATGGGGTTATTACGCACATTTACCTGCCGACGACAGCGGCTATAGAGGACACCACCACGGATAGCATGGTCTAATGATATTTGCTAATAAGAAGCAATTCAATAATTTATTTTTAACTCACCACAAAAATAATTGTTAAAAATTGGTTATTTTATTACTAATTTTTTTGCAAATAATTTTTTTTTTTAAAAATGATATATAATTATGCCTTAACCCTAAATGTGTTTTTTTTAAACTTAAATTCCGTTTTTAAAAAAATGCAATGTACTGTACTTAAAGAATTAATAAATAATAATTCGTTTTACTTCTATGCGAAGCCTAGCGTTCAATTTATTTTACTATGAATTAAAGTTGACTTTTTTCGGTCAAATCAAATTAAAATTCTAATAATATATGTTCATACCTTAAATTAATCAATGTTTTTATATGTATATAATGGTCCCGAAAATAAATTATACTAAACTGGAGTCTTTTTTCTCAGCAAATTCATTATAGTAACAAAAACTGCATACTAATTAATTATAATAATAATAAATCGATGATAAAAATTAAGATATGAAATATAATGAAAAAAAACATGATGAATATAATAAATGACATATAATGAAACATTTTTTTCTTTAAATATTACGAATGATAAAATTAGATACTAATTATTTATATGGAATATACCATAGAATGTTGTCAGAATTGGTAGTCTGGACCAGCCATTTCTATAGCCCATCTGAATTTATCTCTATGCGTTTTATTGAAGATTTTTTCTATTGATACGTCCCATTTTTTACACCTAAAAACGATCACAATTCTTAGTTATATCAGTTTTTAAATCAAATAATTTCGCAGTAAAATACATTGAGTTTTAGTAAAAGGTTTATAAAATGTGATTAAAATCGTTTTATCACTAATAATTGTTTATTTTCAACTTTAAATTATACCATAGTTAAAATATAATTAAATGCATTATACTGCTTACATAAGATTAATGGCCTTAAGAATCACTGCGCATTAATTAATAAAACTATGGTAAGATAATAATACATACCATGCAACGGTAATTCTAGGATCCAAATAATTAAGTTTGGACGTCCCTAAAGCTATTTGTTTATTTTCTTCTTTATCGACGGCTTGCACTTCAAGTTTTTTGAGTTGCTCTTTAAGCGTATCTAATCTCTTCTTTAATTTAGCAGAATTAGCCGTATCAGCCGAACCCCTCTTTGATACTTTTATATCTGCTTTAATGGCCTTTATTTGACCCTTTTTCTCGTCAATTTTGGTATTCAGATTTTCCATTTGTTTGTCAAACGTTTTGGGAACAGCGCGCTGATGGTTGCAGAGCAGCGCAACCGCGCGATTCGCTCGATTATAAGCTAATAACTTTTCCGGTAAAGTCATATCCTTTTGCGTCAATTCATTGAGCTGCTGCTGCAATGTGTTCGAGGCGTTATAAGTTCTGAACACTTTTGCAGTTAAACCTTCCATCAATGAATTCAGGTATTTATTTAAACTCGCGGTATTCAATCGGTCAAATAGATCGTCACCACCCGACTTATTAGCCATAAAATGTTTTAAATTTTTATAAACACGTTTCTCAACGGACACTGAGTTCTCGTAACGGATAGAATCTTTACCCAAAAAGTCAAAATCGACCACATATTGTTTGCCATTTTTTTCGTCGTGAAGCGCTATGTGTTCGACGCGTAGCGAACAGCAGCCAACAGTGTCCGCAGTCTCTCCCTCTTCCTTCTCATTGCCCGCACGAAGAGCTAACTTATCGATAAAATAGAGAGCGACGGCGCGCTGTCGTTTAACCATTTCGCGTGATTTAAAGTCGCACCTGTAATCGTCTCGAATTTTTTGCACATATTTTTTAAGTTCTCGCGCTTTTTCGTATTTCTGCCAATCCTTAATGCTTTTCAGTTTGGATGAAGGATTTAGCATAATGTACTTAACATTCCCCATCACGTTTTCAGTCCACGACGCCAACCACGTCACTGTATTGTCGTGACGCACTTCCTTCCATTTATGACCATCTGGTGGTCGCGGAACTTCCGCTTTCTTTCCAATGTTAATGATAATGTCTTCTGGACGCACACGTTTCTTCAGTTTTCCCATCTTTGGATGCTCTCCACGCCCGCGAAACAAACCTGGAGGCTCTATCTTAAAGTTACCGATTTTTTGCTTATGCCCGTCAACGATACAAAAACCATATTCCTTTTGAATTTCTTCGTTCTTTCGTTTTATCTCTTGCTTCTCCTCTTTGGACATTGCTTTCCGTTTCTCGGATTGTTCTTTATAATAATCGCCGATTTCTTTAAAATTACATAACTTGATATCCGTGATTATACCTTTCTCTTCTGATGTCATCGTTTTTTTCCAGTCTTTCATAAAATTCTTATTAAAAATCGGTTTTGTGACGTAATCGTGATCTAACATTCGTGCGTAAAAACCTGCCGTTTCTTCGGCGACTTCACTCAATTTCATTGGCTTTTTGTTGTAATAAAACTTAACATTTTTGGGAAGTGGTTCGTAAGGCGCAGCCAGAACTGGGCCTTTGTGTTGCAGTGTTTTCCACTTAATACCTTCTCCCGGTTTCTCTTCCTCCCACCACTTCCATATGTGCTCCTCATTCTCTTCTTTCTTCTTTTTTGGTGATTTCGTGGGACTTGATTGCGATGATTGTGATGAGTGCGACTGTGGCTGAGCTTTACCTTTCTTTTTTGTGTCCGATTTGTTGTTAGCTTTTGCTGCTTTTGAGTTCGCTTTTTTTGATTTATCCTTTTTTGTCTTTGATTTCTTCTTCTTTTTGTCTTCGTAGTCATCGTAGTCATCGTCATCATCCGAGTATTTCTTTGACTTTTTCTTTTTACTTTTACTCGCTTCTTCTTCGCTGTCGTACTCACTCTCGTAATCTCCATCTTTCTTTCGCTTTTTCGATTTCGGTTCGCTTTTAACCTTTTTATCATTCTTTGTCGACTTTTTAATGGGAGTGTACTCATCGTCCGATTCCTCTTTCTTCACAGATTTCGACAACTTCTTGGCAACAGGTTCATCATAGCTGCCATCGTCATCAGAATCACTTCTCTCTCGTTTCATTGATTGATTTACATTATTATTATTATTATTATTATTATTGGTGTGCGCATTGCTTTCGTTATTATCGCTGTCATTGTCATCACTTTCCTCTTTCTTGTAGCGCTGACTCGAGTCATCGTTCGAGTAATCATTGTTCGCATTGTTTGACTCATTATTCGACTCGTTATCATTATTATCGTCATCCGAGTTGCGATTACCATCACTAGACTCACCGTCACTGTTGTCGTTATTGTTATTATTATTATTAGAATTATCACTATTATAACTGTCTTCGCTCTTAAAATTCGAGTTTCCGTCCGTATAATCTTGTGATGACGATTCAGGCATTTTTATAACTCTTATATATCGTTAACGACTGTGTTATACGTATTTATAATATACTGTAGTATAATAAGCTTTTACTTTTAATAATTGTTAAAAATGAGTGCGAAAATAAAAGTTCAGATAATAAATTGATGACTAATAATGATGTTGTTTTCACACAATAAACAATACCATGTAATAATTAATTGATAGAACCATTCAGAACTGAAAAAATATTGGTTTGTTATCAAAACGCATTAAACTCGCATAAAACGCCGGCATTTAATGTGATAGTAATAATGATATATAAAATCAAATCAAAAAATTTCGGCCATTTTTAGTGTGTTTATCGGTTTTAAAGGGTATCAAACTCTATGAGTATTTCATTATTAATATATACGACATGTTATGTCAAAAAATGTGTTCAATTTATTGAAATTGATTTTACACTAAAAATATATAGAAAATTGAGAAATACATACCGTTTCAATTAAAATAACGCGTTAATTCGTAAACTAAAATAAATGCGTGATTTAATGCGTACGCGAATCAGTAATAAACTCAATATATAACAGAATAGTAACGCTCTAGAAGTGTGGTTTTTGTGAGATGTGTTGCGAACGCAACGCCAAGAATCGGATCAAACAATGAGCGATACATAATGTTAGGCAAAATGTATAGACACTCGCATACATACATCAATACATAACCGATTCGCCAGTTTCCCCAACTTTTCCAGTTAATCGCAGAGTATTCGCAGTCTCGCGTCTCTAACTATTACTCCGTTCAACGTATGATTCATTGCGCACCAATTTTCTAACGTTAAACACTATTTTTTAATATCATTTCTTTTGAATGACTGATACTCATTATTGTTAACAACAGATTTAATGTATTTAATGCTGATTTTGTTAATTAATATTAGTTGCGATAATTGCGTAGTTTTAGGGTTATTGTGTGTGCTCTGAAAAATGACTAAAACATTTTGGAGATATTTGCACCCAAAATGGATATTTTGTTTCGCCAATCATCGTAAGTAACACTCTCTATATAGCGCTATATTTTAAACATTCATTTCAGCAGAAAAGTGTTTTAATTGTTAAAATTAAAGTACAAAATGCATTTTATTCATATTTTTTTCACACAATTTTTACATTTGCGCATTTGCTTAAACATTTTTATTTAAACTCTATTTGTCTCTCACACACATAAAAGGTGAGAGATAACTCTTTACTGTTTTTTTATAGGAAGCATAAGTATATATGAGTTTTGAACATTAGTTACTTAAGTCACTCGCGTTACTTTTCTCAAGGTTTAGCCTTACAAATAAAAAAGTGCACCTATTCTATTTTTTTAAACATTTTTTGTTCTAAGATGTGAGATAATTAGCTAGAATTGACCACACACACAAAATTTGAGTAATTATATAACTGACCGCTTACTGTTTGGACCTCGTGTAACAGTAAATTAGTAGTGATGAAAATTTATATAACTGTTAAAATACAATCAGTCATATATTAAACATTGTTTTGATCTATTATTAAACGATCATAGATTTTAAAAACAAAACTTTTAAAAGCGTAAACTCTAAGTATTAATAATTCACACACATGTGATCTCTTAAACTTTAACGTTTATGTTTTGCAACTGATCGCGAAAATCCCAAACTCTTATGATGACAACGCCACGATTTTTTTTAACATTTCAAAAGACCTGTAAATATATTATTTCATTAAAACATTCGTACATTATTTCGTTAAAAAACTAATAAAATTA
>JAQIVF010002418.1:0-11097 GCA_034698365.1 Steganacarus magnus | reverse complement strand
AAAATTGTCGTTTAAATCCGATGAGTTTTGACACCCCCCTCAAGAAATTTTGTGGCAGACCCCCCCTAGTGGTTTGACGCTTGTGTAACTATGATAATTAACCGTAAAAAATTAATGGAGGCTCTACTGTCATAGGAGCTATAACTAGATTATAGTTTTGGCCAAATATTTTAACTATAAGTTTATCGCTGCAGTAATCGAGATTACGAATTGCATTGTTGCGAATTATTATAAAGTCTTATCTACTTTAACTATGATAAGATATGTATAATTTAACAGAAAAGGAAAAAAAACGCGTTGATAGATAAATATGTTTAAATTTAGGCAAGCGATATAGAATAGACTAATTAATATATAGTTTTTAATAAGCGAATGATGAGTTAACGTTTATATAATTAAAGCACACAGAAAATTGTGATGTTGTTTTATCAGTTATAATATTTAATTAATTAATTACCTTTTAAACCCGGATATACTTGCTTTCCGTAGGGTTGAGGATATTTGGTATATTTGAAAATTGGCTTAACGTATGGCACTATCGGTGGCTCATAGACTGCTGGTTTAATTGCAACTGTTTTTACACCCACAGGTACTTTAGCCACACCAACACCAACGCCTCCGCCATATTCACCTGATCAACAAAAAGTTTTTTATTAGCTACTAAATCAACTTTCATTTAATTACTAAATATTACTAAATACATATAAGTTAAAAGTATTAATAATTAAAATTTCATACCACCACCATAACCTCCTTTAAACCCTTCATCACCAAAACCGCCTTTAAAGCCTTCACCGCCGACACCACCTTTAAAGCCTTCACCGCCGACACCACCTTTAAAGCCTTCACCGCCGACACCACCTTTAAAGCCTTCACCGCCGTAACCACCACCACCATAACCTCCTTTTAGTCCTTCTTCGCCTCCGCCATAACCGCCTTTTAGCCCTTCTTCCTAAGAAAATAATGGCAATATGTAATTCGAAAAAATAACAGCTCTATAAAAATATAGTTTCTAAACTACGAGGTCAAAAAACTTTGCAATAAACTATTTTGTTAAAAGAAACACAACAATCAATAAATACCTTTAAATCGCCACCATATTCACCACCGTATCCACCGCTATATCCTCGGCCGCCACCGCCGCCACCATAACCCGCTTCTGTGTTTACGGTGACTAATGTCAAAACAAAACCAACTAAAATGATTTTTTTCATTCTCACTCTACTCTATTCACTATTGATTAATTAAAAACTAAAAAACTATTTTATTATTTTTGTAAAAAACAATAAAAATAGTTGTGAAATCGCTTATTAATATCGATTAGTTTTGATTTTTAATCTCTACTAACTATTTTATATAATTTTTAATAATTCACAAACTAATTTTGTTGAACTTTTTTAACGCGAAAACTTGTGCGGATTTCCACTTCCTATAAAAATTTTACACTAAATTTAACGATCATTCTTTCATAAAAAGGATATAAAAAGTTATCGCATATTACTGTACTGTTGTTTTAATATACCATAAAAAAGCGTTTAGTGACGAACTTTAAAATTTAAAATTAAATGAATAGGATATGTGGGTTTTTATATGCAGATATTCGGTGATCGCGTTATGACTGAATGGCATTGAATATGTAATTCGGTTGCTGTTGTGACAGATAACGCTTTTACGTGTAATAAGAGTTATTGTTTTTTATATATGTCAATAGAATCTCTCGCGCCTTCCGTTTCACACAAACACAAGACATTCTACTAACACGTGCGGGAAAATAAAGTATAAATTGAGATATTACGTCCATTTATTACCATTTTTTAGAAGTCGCTTATTTCTAATTTTTAGAAGCCTTATAATTTTGTTTGTAGAGTTTTTTTTATAATACTTACAAATTATGGTCTCGTTTCAACTTCATATGATTATAGTGTTTATACAGGATTTTTATCTAAATTAATGTTTTTGATGAGTTACAGTTATTTATCATGCAATTAAAGATAGTAAAGAGAATTATGTTTTCGCTTTTCTGCTGTATGTTATAATGTTTTAACAGAGAGACATTTATTTAGACCGCTTAATGAAAACTAGTTTTTTTAGTGGTCAGTGTAAAACGTTCAGTGCTCATCTGCTGGTAGTTTTAAGTAATTTAAAATATAGAGTGATCCCATTCATCATTTCTTGTTTGATTACTTGGTATCGATTGGGTGTGAGGGGAGTGTGATAGAGCAGTATCAGTTTATTTTACTCTAATTTAAATACAGAACAATTCACTTTAATTAAGTGCACACATTTTTAACACATAGTGTGGGCAAATAATAGTAAAGACACTTCTATTTCCTAGTTTTAAGAAAATAATATAATGAAAGATAGCTCAGAGCAACAATAGTCCGGAATAATAATTAAAAATGCGTGTCATTTAATGGTTAACTTTGATGAGAACAAAGTTTGTCAATACCACCCACGCATATGTTTACAAAAAAAACACACGTTATTTAATAAACAGTTCCTGTTATATTTTGCAATGAGTTAACATTAACTATAAAACAGTTTTTAACTATTTTCCTAGTTATAAATTTTTACATAATGTCATTCGCTTAACAAATTAATAGTTGCGAAATACACATTAGAGTAGGAATGATAGGGATTTTGAATTATTTGAGATTACAAACTAATACAGGCATACAAGTATAGATATAAGTCCTAGTATATTAAAGTTTCATCATTTTTTGACATTTTAAATTCATTAGGTTAGGCTTTGATGGCGTAATTTGTTAAAATCTTAAAATCTTTGAGTAAAAGTATATTTGGTTGACTAAAATTATAGCAAGAAGTTTATTACTGTAAACAGGACACCTGGTACACCACATAAGTTATTAATGCAAGCGAGAGAAAAGAAGAAAAATCATTTAGCATTAGCATGACTTTAGTTCTACCATACACGAGATATTTAAGCTTATTTATTAAATTCATATTTTCACACATATTTAAAGTAACAGCAATGTTCTCAATTATTTTATCGAATTGTATTTAAATACTGTTTTCAATGCATTAAAATGACATTTAATTCTATTCACAAATGTGATGTAATTTGTTCGCTATATTGTTATTCAAATTAACAATAGTAATTCCAGAGATAATTAGATATTTAAATACACGTTGTCTTTCTAGACTATACTAATATAATTTGCACAATAGTTCTAATATCAGAGAGCAACAACCAGTCTGTCGCGTAATACTAACTGTTGAATGTTAGGGAAAAAAAACGCTGTTACATAATCATACATTTTTACTATACTATTAATTAGTGCTATTTGTATTAGAGTAGGAAAACTTTGAAAATTCGAATCCCGTCCTGTTCTGGAAATTACGATTATCAATCCCGATTCGTCATGCCCAGTTTGAAGAAAAAATTTGATCCGTCCCCGTCCTGTCCCGTATCGAAACTATTTAATTTAATTTTTTTAAAAAAAAAATGACCTCTAGATCTTATAAAGAAAAGTTAACGATATCAAACTCACTCTTTCAGAATGAATTAACATAATTGTACGGACGATATTAATGAAATAATAATATTTAAACAATATAAATTTGAAAACAAAATATGTTATCAAATAATTAATGTCACAATTAACTATCACTCATATCCATTTAGTTAATCTATACTTCTGAATAACTAACAGAGCAGACACACACACACATACATACACACTTGCCATCAGTAACATCATGTTTTGCGAGTGCCTATCAGTTTCTGTTTATTATAGGTTCATTGTGAATACAAAATTACTATTACTGAGGTGATATCGAAACACCCGAGTATAGTGTGACCAACTCTACCAACCAACAATTCCTTTACATTTTCCATTATTTTCCTGGAAATAGTGTAAAAGATTCTGGAAAAATCCTGGAAAAACAAATTTAATTCATATTTATCGAACACATTTTTTGGGAAAGTCTAAAACTCCTGGATTTTCCATAAAATACTGTACAATTGGTCACACTATCCGAATATTATGTTGTCTATGAAAACGCGTTTAACGAAACTATTCATTCAGGTTCAATACATTGCGAAATTCATTTATTTGATGGCAAAAAAAAAAGCTGAAGTACGGTTACAAAAAATTTTCACGTGTGTTTTCATGAATTATCAGGCAAAGTAATGTTATACAGTTGATAAGCATTGAGAAGTAAGGGTTAGAGATCAGATATTTTGAATTATACGGCGTAATTTTATTATAGAAGTTTGAGAAGCAAATGGGCTAATCTTAGTTTCAATATTGTTTGAGCGTTGTTTCGGATATCACTCACTAAACAACAACTATAGTTATATAAATGCTGAGATTTCTGTAAAAAAATGTGGCATACAATGAACAAATTGAAGCGAAAAGTTGCCGTTTATTGGCGTTAGAAATATCAAAGATGCATTATATAATGTGTCTATAAATTATACCCAGTATTTTCTATTTACTATCTTCTATACATATAATTAGGCGCTGTGATTGAAAATGTGGGTATATAATAGGATTTTGGGCAAAACATTGAATGTAAAAGAAGAAAAAAATTCACTTAGTATTAGCATTACTTTAGTTCGTATATACACAGGGTATTTAAGCTTATTTATTAAATTCATATTTTCTCGTATATTTAAAGTTACGTTGCAATGTTGCTCCAATTATTTTATCGATCGATTGTATTTAAAATACTATTTTCAATGCATTAAAATGACATTTAATTCTATTCACAAATGGGATGTAATATGTTATATGTTCAGTTACATGTTAATATGTTATATGTTATATGTTATTGTTATTCAAATTTATAAAATTAATTCTAGATATAATTAGATATTTAAATACACGTTGTCTTTCTAGACCATACAAATATAAATTGCATAAATAGTTCTACTATTCAATACATGAGATGATTTCTTGCTCTCTTAAAAAATCATTTAACATTATAAACACAGTGGAGTTAAAAACAGATTAATCATTAATAAAGTTATTGTTTTAATAATAAATACATAATTATAACGAAGTGTATAAAAAAGCTGGACATTAAGAAAATGAGATGTGACAACAAAACTGTCAAACCATTACTGAAACGTGTCCTCAAATATGTGTTTCAAATAATTTGCGTAACAATATTGTGCTATCAAATAATTAATGCCACAATTGATTATCTAACGTATCCGTTTCACGTTAGTTTAGACCTGAATCACGAACAAAATAACGACTTGCCATCAGTGACCCTATGTTTGCCGAGTGCTCACCAGTGTCTGTTTAATATTTCCGGTTATTTAGAAAGTGAAACGAATTATGTTGTCTATGAAAACGCGTTTAACGAAACTATTCATTCGAATGCGATTCAATGCGAAATTTATTTGACTGACGGCAGAAAAATAAGCTGCACTCAATTAACGACAATTATTGCTAGTTTTATTATTAATTATCAAATGAAGTGTTTCAAGTATTTCTATATCGAAGAAACAATAATAGGCAACTCAATTATTGGCGATCACATGAAAATCAAACACATTGAGTTTATTTTGAACAAAACTGCAATTATTAATAATCGATGTTACGTTAAGATGAGTGAAAATGATTTACTGTAAGTGCTATAAAACTTTACATGAAAACAATGATTCTATACAACGATATAGCTATACTACTATAACTATAGCTATACTACTAATGATGAGAATAAGCTCGATTATGCTGAGCTTGAGCTTCAGTTTGCCGAGCCTAAGCTCGCTACCTATCACGCTTGGAGCTTGAGCTTAAATAAAAAGGATGAGCTTGAGCTTGAGCTTGAGCTTATTTTGAAAAAATCGTTCGTTGAGCTTACATTTGAGCTTAAGCTAGCTTAATAACAATGCTTGAGCTTAACGAGCTTATTTGACATTATGCAATATAAAATGAAAATTATATGCAATAATTAAATAAAACTTGAAATATTGTTGACATTTTTATCGAAAAATTTTCGAAATAAGCTCGTAAAGCTCGACAGCATGTGCTTGAGTTTTATTGTGCTGAGCTTATACACTGAGCTTACTAAAACAGTTAGCTTCGAGCTTGGCTTTCGAGCTTATAAATTCGTATCGAGCTGGCTTCGAGCTTCAAGCTAGCTTATTAGCTTGAGCTTATTCTCATCATTATATATTACACATTTATTGAACTGTTTTAATAAAAATTGATTTAAAACAGGTTTTACATGTTTGACATACGCTCGCGTAACACACTTCACGTTCCCGACTCAGCGTGGGTTCAAATGAAAGTCTCGACCGATTATAAGCTCGAAACGATTGAGTACAGCAAATCAATTGTGAAATATCTGCGATATCCGCACAGCACTGATTGCGGCATGACGTTAGACACTGGAGACAATAATTACTTGTATTACGAAGATTGCAATGACATTCATTTGCACAATGAAATCTATAATCAATCGTATTGTTTGCCGTGGTTTAATAATGCCGACTCGTTTATCGAATACATCATTGTTATCGGTTATAATAATAGCTTCAACTCGTTTGAACTGTGCTCTCCTGACATGAACATGAATGCATCTGACATTAAAATTAGACACAGTAATTGCAAACGAAATTGTGTTCAGGAGTATTATCGCAACGCATTTAATTATAATAATGATAATAATAAGCAGTATACTAATATTGATGAAAGTATTAAGTTTAAAGTGATGCCCAGTTCACGACTGGTTATTACCTATGAATTAATTGCAAAATATTCACTCACTTCTTACTTATCAAACATTGGCGGATTAATCGGAATCTGGTTGGGAGTAGCGGTTAAGGATATTCACTTAATAGTAAAAAAATTATTAATTAGACTAACGCTAATTTTATCGCATTTAAAAATTTTGATTATTAAATTCTTTGCTAAAAAACTCTTGTTTATTGTTATTATTATAAAATATGTGAAAAAACTAATCAAATTAATCGCAACATTAAATCAGTTTAAATGGAAACTTTATTTCAACATTGTTTGCGCGTTATGTTTCGTATATCAATCGCTAACATTATCGTACGAATACTTCTGCTATAAAACCACAGTTAATGTGGAATTAAAGACAATGATGAATGAAAACGGTTACATACCAGCTAATGAATTGCCATCAATTGCATTGTGTCGTAATCTTACTCACTATGAAAAGCGAAATCTGTTATCAGGTGATCACGATTTAGCCGATACAGCGAGTAAATATAGATTTACGTGTACATTAAACGCGTACAATAATACTGGCTCAAAAAATCTAGTTGATTGCCAACAATATAGTGACTATTTATTAATTAAAACATCGAGCGATAGGATATGTTACTCATTATTGAACAATGCATTCGTGTATAACAGAAATCTTAATTTATCTAGTTTTGTGCTCAATACTAGAGTTGGTTCGCTAGAGTTTTATGGCGTGATATTTATTAAATTAATTGGTAATTCCTCTTCACATTATAACTATAGTTATCGCATTAATACTCAAAATTCCATTGAAAATGTTGCATACAATGAAGAAATTAGTGCGAAGTATTCACGATTTTTGGGATTAGAGATTTCAAAGATGCACTTCAATCGAGTGCCGCCACCATATGATACTAACTGTAGAGAATATGACAATAAAACACGGAATCATTGTATTAATGAGTGTCTAATTAATTATTATCAAAATAAATTTAAATGCATTCCACTCTTTAATTCATCAATTAATCGCGTTATTAATACTGAAGCGTTAACCGAAAACAAATTATGCGATCAGAAAGTAAATGAAAAAATCAGTAAACACGATATTAGAGGAGAACTAAATAGACGTTGCAATATGTTTTGCTTAATCGCCTGCAATGAAGTGTATTTTTTAATCGAAAGAATGCATATCGAAACTCTAGATAAATATTATGGCGAGAAAAATACATATCAATATAAGGTATATTTATATAATTTTAATAATAGTATTAACAGTCTATCGATTTAATTCAAAAAAATGAAATATTTTCAGAAAAAATCCCAGAAATTACAAAATGAGAATTTATTGTCGATACGTTTATCGCATTATCATTACTCGAGTTATATCTATAAACCATTGATTTTATTTGAGGATTATTTCATAAGTATCGGTGGTTTAATTGGACTGTGGAGTGGTTTCTCGTTGTATGACGTCAAGAAAATTATACAAAAACTAATAAATGTTTTGGCGAATAAAATTAGATTAAATTATTTGCTAAATTTAATCAATAATACAAAAAATAAGATTAAAGTAGGTATCGATAAAAAACTAGTTATCTATTTATAATTCTATATAATTGTTTAACGATTTCAGATATTGATTTTTGCAATCATGACACTATTACTGATAACCAAATCGATTCTAATTTTTCGCGATTATTTATCATTTGACAGCGAAATCAAAATGCTAGCAAACAATTTGGGTAACGATAAGCTGCCGTTTCCTGCGGTGTCAATATGTTTTGACACGCGTGTTATCGCGAAGTTTAAAACATACATGAGAGCTATATATTCAAATTACAGCGATATATTTGATGAGTTCGAATACGATCCAGCATTGGATAGATATACGAGCGGTGGACCAGTGATCTCAAATAAAGCACAAAAAATTGATTTATTTAATGAAGAATTTCGGAAAAATACGGTTAACGTAAAGTTCTTTGGAAATTATGAAAACTTTTATAGTTTCTATGGCGAAACATCGTTACAGTCTATGCTTCAAGTGATATATGGCTACACATTTTTCACTCTTTATAATTCTCGCAAAAATGCGATCAAGTGTTTGACATACGCAGCAACTGTTGATAAACATAGTTTACAGCCGTTATATTCAAATCCATTTATGGACAAAGTGTTCGTACATTTTTCCACCAAACTGTACAATCAAACCAGATATCAAAATTGGGTGAACGACGAACTGAGAGAAGAGTTTCTCTATAATGTCTTTTATGCAATAATTCATAGCACACTGGATTATTTGCCACACATATCTAAACTACAAGAAACTCGTAATATATATCACACTTACGATAAAACAGTAGTGTTTTTTACAGTGATTTCGAAAGTATACCTGAAATACCCGTATCAATCAAATTGTATCACATATGATGGCCAATCACTGCGATATTTTCACTCGCAATCTCGTAATCACTGTCAGAGAAAGTGTTTGATTGCGAAATGCGAACAAATACTGAAATGTAAAGTTTGGAACATATCGGACGGTATTTCTGATTTGGATTTCGATAACTATGAGAATATTACTAACAATAACTATTGCACTGTTGAACATAACAGTATTTGTCAAAATTATTCACATATTCAAGATTATTGCGATACTGTATGTTTGAAAGATTGTAATGAAGACATATACTACATAACGCGTTATGAGGAGCCATACGTTCCCGAGAAGAGAGTGTCACTCGATCTGCACTTTGACTTTCAATACCCATTAATATCATACGTAGAAACGGAAATATTAACATTTGAGGCATTGTTTTGCACAATCGGTGGTCTGTACGGCATTTGGTTCGGTGTTTCCGTGTATTCCACCAAAAATCTCTACAATCAAACACTATATTTTAAATTAATTATTTTATTAAACTCTATCATAATTTTTATCACTGTTTGTGTTAACAAAATGTTTAATTTGTTTGAACGATGCATCGCAACCCTAATATGTATTTTAGTGGCAGTTAAAAGTCGCGTCAATATATTCAAAATACTTAAAGTTGGTTGTGCTGAACATACGGTAATATAAGAAAATCTTTTAAAGTGAGATTTTTACGCTAATTTTACACTAATGCTAATTACTAAGTGTTTTGACCGAATTTTAGCGTGTAATCACTAAATATTAATAAAGCTTTACGATAATATTTTTGCACAATAATACAGTCTATCCCCGATTATGGCAACTCATCCGTGCAATAAAAATTTTTTGCTATAATCGAAATTTGCTATAAAGCGGACTTAAATTTATTTGCAAAGCAAAATACAAATATAAAGATAATTATTGAGTTTGTGTAAAAAAATCAGTTATTTTTGTTTGTTTAGAAGTTTTAAACTTGAGATCATAAATTTGACTCTCAATTTCATTAAATAATTTATGATTATTTTCTAAAGCATCGCATTGCGTAAAATATTTTCGTTAACAGCATCTAATAATCGAATTGATTCTGATTCTGGCTCTTCTGTTTCTTCCACTTCTTCAGTATAGTCAGAATCAATTTCTGTATTACTGTCAGAATAATTCCCTATATCCATATCATTAATTTCATTACAAATTTGAATATTATTGTCAAAAGTTACATAATCTTCGAAATTTATGTTTTCTAGTTCTAATCTTTGTGTTAAATATGGCCATAAGTTCGTGTCTAATTCTTCATTAGTTTCAGTGATAATTCTGTTTTCTAAACGAATTCCACTTTTAATAAAACAATTCATAATGATATCATTGGATATCTCATCCCAAGAATTTTTAAGCATAATTAGCGCATCATAAAGATCAATATTTTTAGCTGAAGGCAATAATCCAGAGTCTAATATTGCCAATAATTTACGAGTTACTTTTAATCTGTAACGAGATTTAATCGAATGTATAACTCCCATATCCATGGCTTGCAAACGAGATGTCGTATTTGGTGGCAAAAATATTAACTTAATCTTTGATAAGTTTATAGATGGATGCGATGTACAGTTGTCTAAAATTAATGCAATATTTCGATTTTCGGTTTTAAATTTTCTGTTAAGTTTTATCAAAATATTCGCGAAAAATTTCTGCAGTCATCCATGAGTTTGTATTATTTTTGTAAATAATTGGTAATTTAGATTTTCCACGAAAGCAACGCGGTTCCTTAGATTTACCGACAACAATTGGTGTTAGTTTTTCAGTTCCGGTAGCGTTAGCACAAACAAATACCGAAACCCTTTCTTTACTTTTTTTCCCTTGAAAAAGTTAAGTTTTAAAGTTAAAAATTAAAAATACACAATTAGATATGCGTAACAATTAATTTAAAAAATAGTCATTTTTCAAAATTACAAAAATCGTGCTACGGGGTCGGGGGGTGGGGCGATATAAAAAATTCTTTCATTT
>JAQIVF010002417.1:0-11097 GCA_034698365.1 Steganacarus magnus | reverse complement strand
GATATTAAGACTATTGAGAATAATATCGATACCCAAACGCTAGTATCAAAGCTCCGGAAATAAGTGAAAGTAGACCAATCTCGCGGTTTGAGGTACGAATAAACGTGATCGCCTTCGGTGTAGACGAGACCGCGACTCAAAATAACACTGTGATCAGTTTTTTTCAGAATAATGTGCGGCAAAACGTTCAGAAAAATATCCAATTTTTTCTCATTCATTAATCTGAACGCAATGCTTGTGGAATTTTTTATTACATTCAATCGAGTTATACTGTAAGAAAAAAAGTTTCGTTAACAAAATTATAAATTAGTTGTCATTTGTCAAAATTTAACAGAAAAAAGAAGATTTCGTCCACATTGTGCACAAAATCATTACTTATTCTTAATCATGAATTTAAATTTACGGTACGCCGTTGTGATTTTAGGGTAGAAATTATATACAAACAGGTTTCTTAATTCTGAATCAGAATTTCTTAATAAAACATTAAAGACAGGTTTTTAATCTCGGTTTTTTTTTAAAAATCAGTTTAGATTAAATAACTCATATCCCAACATTAAAATCTGAGATTCTATTCGACTAAATATAAATGTTTAATTACCTGTATCCAAATTTGCGCGATAATAGTATTATTAAATTGATTATCACACCGCAAATTATATTCTTATTACTGGTCACATATGGGAAAATATTTCCTTCTCTCGCAACGATTTTAATTAATCTCTCGTAGTTTATTGTTTGATTAAAATAATAAGTTACTAAACTATTTCTAGCGATAGTGAAACAAAAATTACTGAACATCTTTTATTATTTAAGCAAACGTTTATTTTAAAAATTTTAGCTAAAATCCTATTTTATCGAAAAACTTGTGTACAATTTTTAAATCCATTAATTTCTATTTCATTCCTATTACTATAAGTAAATTTTGGATAGATTTTTTTAGATGATATATCAGAACAAGTAATTAATAGTAGTAAATAGAAGTAGAAGAATTAATTTACACAAAAAGATCAAATTATTTGTCGTCGAGTAATAATTAATAAAACAATAAATAAAAATTCTAGATATACCCTACTTATTCGAATTTTTAAAAATTGAATAACACACAACATAACTATTATAATATTAAACACACACAAAACAGTGATGAAAAATTTTTATTATTGATATAAATGTTAATAGATAAATTCTTTTTCATTAATTATAATGAACGCTCCGTGTAATAGCTTAAAATAATATTATAAGTCAAATTTATTACTAAAACAGTTTTACCTCTAAATATGCAAACATTAATTAGTTTTCTTTACTAAACTTATTGATGTTATAATTTTTTTTATTAAGAATACCTCTATCTATACTGTTATCTGAAAAATAATTATCGATTCTTCAGAAATATCTATATGTTGGTTAAATTACTATTCGCATTGAGAAAACAACTTTCATTAATTACTTTTGTAGTAGAGGTAACTAAAAAGTTAGGTAATACATGAAAAGTTATTAAACTTTCTGAATATTAAATATAACACTTTTAAAAATACCTGTAACCATATTTGGTAGACAACAAAATTTTATTTATTATTACTCCGCAAATGAATATATGGGGAAGCAATTCATAGAACTGGAAATAATTACGATTAGAACAATAAGTCACTAAACTATTTGTGGTGATATTGAAACCAAAATTTATTATACATTTCTTAGAAATTCTAAAAATCAATTTGAAAAATTTCGCTTCAAATTCAAAATACCTTATCTTTGACTGATAGTATGAAAAATCCATTCGATAGCAAATATTTTTTACATATAAAGAAAATTTTGCGATCATTAGCAACATCATATAATTGTTTTTTTTATCGAATTAGTTCAATATAATTATTTTTAAAAGTAATGAAAAATACGGTTCTTATCGTAAGTCATTTAATTGCTAGAGTTTGAGTTATTTTCAATAAAGAAGACCTGTCTTTTCCAATTGAGAGGGAGTTGAGACCTGGTTTAAAGAAATCCTAATAAACCGAAAAAGTTGTTAAAGTTCAGCACACAAAACAGTTGAAAACTATTATAAAAATCAGCAATAGTTACAATTGCTATTTGATAATAAGAATTCTATAAAAAAAATCTGGTTTGCAGGCAGATGTTAGGATTTAGAACGTAATTCAAAACTTTATAATTAAAAATTTATTAAATTATTAGAACACCATTTAAAAAAATGAGTAGTCATACTTTAGTAACGAAACTGACGCTTTCAATCCTAATTCTATTGATCGTTTGTCTATCACTAAATGGTAAAACGAGAATAATAATAATAATTTAAAATTAAAAAACTCTTTATTTAATAAAACTGCATTAATCTTAAAACACAGACGCATTTCAAAACCCGTGTCCGTACGACGACGACAAATGCTCATCGATTTGCCACGCGTTTAAGAAAGGACACGGTCGATGTCACGGCAAGGATAATAAGTTTTGCGTTTGCAAAGACGCTGCAACTCTAGAAGCACAGGGCTGTCCGAGCGACGAGAAGTGCGACGCTTACTGCAAAAATATCAAAGCAAAAGACGGACTCTGCTATGGAGAGAGTGGTCTAAGAGAGCATTGCGTGTGTTTCAAAGAGTGAAACTGATAAACTGTTTGGCGATATTTTAAAAATACACCGACAATTGAAATAAAGTGTGTGTCAGTTACGGTTAGGTTATTTCACTTAACTTTGTGTAATTATTATTGTATTGTTAACATGCTTTTTTACTCGGCTTTTTGTTAATATTTATTTGTTAAGAAAAACCGCGTCAATTAAGTAATATCTCAATGAGTTTGCGTTTTGACACTTATAAATAAATTATGCAATTAAAATATTTTGTTTTTTTTAATATGTTGCCTAAAAAGCAGTAAAATACAAACTTTTCAATCTGTTGAGTGTCAATAATAGCTAACGGTATCGAAACACGGGATCGAAAAGTTTGATTCACCAAACAAAACAGAACAAATCAAAATTGATAGAAATTAAATAAAACATTTCATACTGCACTCACTTTTTAATTAGTTTTAATGTTTAAACATTATATATATATATATATAAACAGTAAAGACTCCGACGGTTCAAATATTTTTTATTACAACCAAATTTTATACTTAAAAAATCATTTAAACAAAACAGACGGCTTAAAAGCTAAAAAACTGTAATTTCAACGCGAAATGAAATCACACCTTTACGCGTGTTTCGTATTTATTGCGTTATGATTATGTGATTTTCTTAAATAATAACAATACTATATTTAGTCATAATTTAACCAAATATGTCTATCGAAAGTGCATCGCTATTCAAGAATTACATAATTCTCGACAATTTAGTGGTGCAGCGATCAACTGATGTATTGCGACAGTTTTTAAAGAGTAAATGGCAATCAAATTATGGTGAATGGGATTGT
This sequence comes from Steganacarus magnus, assembly GCA_034698365.1. Classification (NCBI taxonomy): domain Eukaryota; kingdom Metazoa; phylum Arthropoda; class Arachnida; order Sarcoptiformes; family Steganacaridae; genus Steganacarus; species Steganacarus magnus. Next base: position 7,678 of record JAQIVF010002417.1, on the reverse strand, counting down.
GAGTCGTATGACACACTCATTCAAACATTGAATCCCAATTATTGTGATCAAATCGAGCGAGAAGTGAAACAGTTGATCGAACTTAAGTTCGAAAATATAAATACTATGGACAAACAACAATTAAGTCATATTTGGGGCAATAGTATCGATTACTGGGACACTCAGCTATTATGCAAAGTATTGTTGAGCTCAACTGCTTTTAATTTGACACGCGATCAAAAATGGCTCATTAAAGAACTGATCAAAACTCGTAATATGCGCGCACATGTGTGGAACTACTCTAACATTTTGAGCAACGAATTCAATCGCAATCTCGATCTATTATTTACAATTTTGCTCACATTCGGAGACAATGAAAATGAGTTGTGTGACAGTGTTTGGGAAATGAGCAAAATTACAATCGGTATGCAGTGTCCGCCAATAGAGTGGATGTCACTTAAACATAGTGATGATGAAAATGGATTCTATGCTGTGGTTTTATATTATTCAGCATATGGTGGATTTTTCTCGGAAAACTTTGCGCAATCAATAGGATTTATCACCATTGCTATAAACAGACATTCGCCAACCATTCAAGATCTAATGGATTTTAGCCTAATCCGCTGCTTTTCTTTTATATGCTTGCATTGCTATGATAAAGCTATTGAAGACATCGATCGAATTCGTGAAATTTTATACAAACGTAAGTATCAACTTATTCAACTTGTAAAGACTGCAACTATACAAATCAAAATGCAAAGCACTTCACTTGGTTCGCGTTACACTTATATAAGTTTGAACGAATTACAATCTATAACATCCGAATTTTACGTAAACGTTTTAGACCCACAAATACTACTCTTATTGAAAGAATTAGATGCTTTGAACGAGTTATGCGATCGTGGATATACATCCAAAAATATTGATGATATATATATTATATATTATACGTTGTGTGCATATTTTACTTTATTACATAAAAACGAGATCGAATTTATAAACGACATCAAACGAAATGTCAATAATACAGACATCGAACGAATGCTCAAGAATGCAAATATCATCGAACGAATGCTCAAGAATTCAAATATCATCGAACGAATGCTCAAGAATGCAAATATCGAACTAATGGTCAATGCAAACATCAAACGAACGGTCTATGCAATCAAACCAAAGGTCAGTGCAATCATCAAACGAACGGTCAATGCAAACGTCGAACGAATCTATGCAAACATCAAACGAACGGTCAATGCAATCATCGAACCAACAGTCAATAATGCAAACATCGAACGAACATTTGGGAATGCGAACAAAAAGATGCGCATTTAATGCCAGCTAATATATCATAAACAATAATAGAATGCGCACAAACTTATGCTAATAATGTTCAAACAACTGAAGAATTCGATCAACCATTGGATCAAAAAAAATATTGAGCATAATCTAAACGATAACGAAGTGATAGACAAAGAACTGAACACAGTTTTTTTATGAATAAATCAAAATATGCACGCAATTGATAAATATAAGATATTTAAAATTTTTAATTATGATTACATGTTTGTAAGTGATATAATTGTGAGTTAAATTTTATTGCTAAACCTTTATCTATTAATAATTATATTAATCTTAATCTTATATAAATCATTTAAATAAATTAATTTAAAATATAAGCTGAAAATAGAATAAACTTTTAAACAGATTGTATTTAACGTTAATATGTATTGTATTCAAACAAATAAGATAACTGCTCTAATCTTATAGTTTAAATCCTGTTTTATATTACAATACTCAACACACAAACTGATATTAAAACTATTTTAATATAAATCTTTTAAAACAACAAATTACTCTAATCATTCGATTATTATATAAGCAAGCATTTAGCAACAAATGACAATGCGTTTCAAAAACCAGATCATATTCTATGTGATTGGTGTATATTTGGCATTAATAGCGGGTAAGCTTAAATAAAATACAAAATTTACAGTTATGTAACAAATAGTTTGTCAAAAAACACGAAGTAAATGCTAAAAAAGAATGCGCTGAACGCGCGATACAGAACTCGGATTCAGTATGCGTTTGCAACGTCACGTATTGCGACGATTTTTCTTCGATTCTGAACCAAACGGTTGGTTACGCCGCTGTTTACGAGAGCAGCAAATCTGGCGCACGTTTCAAGCAATCGGTGTTAATGTTTGAAAAAACATCGAAAAATTCAACGGCGAGTAACAAACAAACAATAACTTTAAATGCCAGTCAAACGTATCAAACAATTCTTGGATTCGGCGGCGCTTTTACTGATTCCGCGGGATTTATGATCAACAAATTGCCTAAAGATATGGCCATAACACTGATTAATGACTATTTTTCTACGAATGGTCTCGAGTATTCGATGGCAAGAATACCGATCGGTGGCAGTGATTACTCTACGCGACCATATTCTTACGACGACGTGAGTGGTGATCTGAATCTGACACATTGGCAGTTACAGAAAGAAGACTTGGAGTATAAAGTATGTAAATAACAATAGAGACAATGTTTTTATATGGCTAATTAATTAAATGCACATTTTAAAGATTCCGTACATACAATTGGCGCAAAAAGTAAGTCCACATAAGTTAAAACTGTTCGGAAGTCCATGGAGTCCGCCGGCGTGGATGAAGACTAATGGAAAGTTTAATAATAGCGGTCAGATTAAGGGTGAAGTTGGGGGCGAGTATTATCAAACATGGGCTGATTATTTTGTTAAGTATGCAAAAAAAAATAAATAAATTGAAAACTTTTATTTCAGTTTATTTCTCTAAAACCAAAATTTTTAAAATAATTTTCTTAAAACTAATCGATTAGGTTTCTCGATGCTTACAAGACAAATGGCATAGCGATTTGGGGCATAACTGTCGAGAATGAACCTGTTGTGGGACAGAGTCCGACACACGATTTCAATAGTTTATATCTCGACGCACCACTGGAAAGAGATTTTGTAAAATTAAATCTCGGACCAACACTCAATGATACCGGGTATTCGCCTGACAAGTTAAGAGTAATGATATTTGACGACAATGTTTGGCAATTAAAAGCATGGACTGAGACTATATTAGCCGATAACGAAGCAGCGAAATATATATCAGGCATAGCGTTTCACTGGTACGGCAACTCATTGACCGACGAACATCCAGCCTCTCTATTGGACACCGTTCATGACTCGCATTCGCAATATTTTCTTCTGAGCACTGAAGCGTGTCATTTAGACCAGGTTGGCAATGGTAAATGGGAATTGGGTGAACTGTACGCCAGAGATATCATAAGAGTTAGTTTGAAAAAGTTTTGCAAATTGTCTTTTCGTAAATAATATTTTTTGTTTAGGATTTAAATCACTGGACCACCGGTTGGATAGACTGGAATATAGCGCTAGACATGTCTGGCGGTCCGCGTTGGAACTCAGCCGATGGTTTCAGTAGTCCTGTGCTAATAAATGCCGAACTTAACGAATATTATAAGCAACCATTATTCTACGCTATGGGACATTTCAGTAAATTTATTTCACCAGATTCTGTTAGAATAGGCGTTGAGTTAACGAAAACAGATAATAAACTATGGATAACTGCGATGAAGAGACCGGACAATGCGATCGTTGTTGTGGCCGCTAATCTTAATACATTTGAATATGAATTAACTATTAATGATATTAATAATGGCAATTTAGTGCATAATTTACCTGCAAATTCTATACAAACTTTCATTTGGTGGCAATAAAAAATTTAAATCAATTGAAATCAAATATCATATCGTAAGATATAATATTATTAAAGATATAATATTTTAAGATTATATCGTAAAATACGCATAATTTTTAAAAAATTAAGTTTAAAAAATTCACCGTCTATTTCCAATACAAAAATAGTGTAACTTAGATTTTAAATAATATATATTTCAAAAAATAATTTTCACACTAAATCAAGTTTAGTTTTACTTTATTTTGTAATTATAAAACGAAAAACAATGGCTTATATGATGATTAAAAATAATATCACTTAACATTTCTCTAATCGCTTTGATATTTAACAAAATAAACAAAACTAAAAGTTAACACGTAGTAAATATATATATATTCTTAATTCAAATTAACAATTAAGTGTGCATTAATTAATTGATACTTTCATTAACACAAATTTAATATTTATATACACGTATAATAATAATAATAATAATAATTAAAAATATTTGATTGCCTATCAAAAAATAAAAGGAGATTTTGTATAATTTCTATCCCAATATTGTCCGGTGAACAACCAATCCTCTTCTTTTGTGCGAGCATTTTGTTCTTTTTTAAACCATCTGTCAATATATGGAGAATTCAAATAATCAGATAAATGGCATAAAAAATTATACTCGCAATCAAACAATACATACAATGGTTCGTAATTCTCTTTCTTCTTTCTCCTAATCCTTCTCACTTCGCGCTGCTTCTCTTCTAATCGATTCTTCTCTGAAGCTGCGTTATCTATAGATGAAATTGATTTTTAATATATTAATTATTATTTAAATTAAACTAAACATTCAATTAATATATGTAAGTATGTATACCGAGATCTCCTTCTTCCAGTTTTCTAATATCTGGTCTAAATCTGCTATCAGTTGGCGGCAATATTTTCGCTAATCTATCGTTCAGGTGATTGAGTGACATCGAGAATAGAGTGAAGTTGTAATACTGCGATGAATATTCGGGTCGAGGGTTCACTTGCCAGAGAATGCGCGAGTTTGGAATGTCTAACGAGTGCGAAGAATCACTTTTAGGAATATCGCCGTTCGTTAACTCCGGCGGCAAATCTGAGGCCTCGTCGCTGCTGTTATTGTCGGCGTTAGAGTTAGAGTTAGTGTTAGTAGTAGTAGTAATAGTAGTATTGTTAGTTGTGTTGCTATCGCTTCCCGTTAACTGACGCGTTAGACTGTTTAGTTTGGACATCACTTTGCGCGGCGTTGATGATGACGATGAGTCTAATGGCTTGTCAGGCACACGAAATCGTTGTGAGTGTGTGTTCATGTAATCCTCGTAGTCGTTAACCGACGCTGTTTTTAAGTAATCACTCCATTTTCCGTATATAAAGCGTAACTTTTCTTTACTAAAAAAAATAATTAAATAAAATTAACAATTTTGATCCATCTAATAATATCTAATGCTCGATTTAAATGTGCATACGTTTTCGAATAAATAAAACCATCGAATCGGTGCAAATCTTTACCAAACCAACCGGCGGCTCGAAAGTTCAATGACGCGCGTATACCATTGGTCTCTTCTACCACTTCCATCATACCGTACTAAAAGTAAAAATAATAATAAATTGAAATTTTCAAATTTTAATTTAAATTAAAGTTTGCAAAACAATTTACTTTTTCAAAACATCAAAGTGTTTAGTCTAATTAAAATTTATTAAACAACAACGATACAGTTTATTAAAAATAACTTTAAACTAAACCTTCTTTCTATTAATAAACTAAAATCTAGACAGTAAAACAAGAGAGAACTGATTGATCAGCCATGAAATGAATTTGTATACAAAAAAGTTATAATTAAAAAGAGGTTAAAACCTACAAAAATAGCTTACTTTCTGTTTGTCTTAACACTTTTGCATACCTACTCTTAACATCTATTTTTTAAATCTAAAAATTGTCAACAAAAATCAATCAAACGAATTCGAATACCTGTTCGAACCACAACTTTCCAACAATGATATTATGCACGCAACAATTAATCGATTTCCACGTGTAGACATCGCCGGTCGACTTGAGTTTGAGCGTCAGCTTTCCTTCGGGTCTCACTTCGATCGACTTTCCCCAGAACTTCAGTTTGGGAGCACTGGTGCCGTGAAATATGAAGTGCGGTGACTCCGCGTACCACGCGCTCACCGGCGGATGATGGCTCACTTGTTCCAACACCACTTTGATGCCCAAATCCTCTAATTCGTACTCGAATGTCTCGCCTAATAATGGATTGAATGGCTTGTTTAGGCGCAACCAGTTTGATGAGTACGACGACACTATAAACGCGCATACGTTCTGTCAGAAAGCAATAAAAAACGATAACTTAAATCAAAACTATAATAATAATAATAATAATAATAATAGAAAATATAAATTAAATTACAGATTAGGTAATAAAAAATAGTTTTTATCGTTTGGAATTTTGGGTTTTTTGAGTTATGTCACGCGTATGCCATTTGCTCGAGTCTTGTACTACTAAATCAGTTTAATGATAATTTTTTCCTTTAATTTAACTGGAAAAACATGGGAGCATTTCATTTAGAATTTACACCAAAATTTTCATTTATTTATATCGAATTTCAACAAATAATTTAATAATCATTTCATGTAAATTAGCTTATAATTTGCATTGTTTTAACACACCTGTAGTAAAGCATATCAGGAAAAATATAGTAAAAATACAATAATTAAAATCTATAATATGATAATCAGCGGAAATGATACGTGGAATTTGCTAAAAATATACGAAATATACGAATATACGAAATGCATTGCAAAACTTCTTTTTCAATTTATCACAAATTTTAATTAAATAAAAGCAATTTTTTGTTGCCTAAAAAATAACAGCTTAATTCAATATAAAAACAAGAATGACATTCATAAACAATTCGCTTTCTTGTTCAAAAAAATTTTATAACATTTTACAAAAAGGCAAATATTTGAAAGTAGATATTTATTGAGTTATAAGTGCGTGTAAGTTTTATATATAAAGTTCTACATAAGATTAAATCCAAAGCAGACACAGAAAGACGGAGGACAGACCTAATATGGTCAAAATACGCTCCACTTCTCTACGAGAAAGTGAGCTAAACATTTCAATTTGTTTTATTAGTTTTAGGGATCATCATATGCATTCTAAACTAATATATTAAAATATGTTTTCAACAGGAATACATCGTGCATTAACTTAAGATAAAACCTACATAAAAGCGAAAATCATAAATTTTAATTATAATATGTAAATATATTTGATTTTGATTTTTTTTGCGTATTAGAACTAAATATGTTTAAATTCTCACCATTTAAAACTCTTAAAACGTATTGAAGTTTTATTGTGATATAATTTAAGAGGGCATACAGACAAAACGGTAAAATAAACTCATTATACCCATAAGCACTATCAATATTTATTGATAGAATAATAATAAAAAGTGCAGCCTTTATAAAAATCTCAAGAAATTGTCTGATTGATAGTAATACTAAAGTATACTTTTCTAAACACTAACCGAACATTGTTTCTAATTACTAAATTCATAAGTACTAATAGTATAATAGATATCAAAAGTGTTTCTACACATTAAGTAGCCATAAAGTATCAATTGGTTATGCGAGCAATTATTACTTATTTGCGTAATTCCGTACGAATTGAGTTTTTCTTAAGAGATAAGATATCATGAATAGTTTTTAATAATTGCTAATAAAATACCTTTACCTAAACTGAAAGGTGAAACGTATATCAGTGGAGTCGCGATAAAATTAAATATAAAATTGCAGTTAGAATACTGCACACATTTTGAGTTCGAAGAACAATAAATAAAATAACAAAAAGCTATTTTCTTTTAATAAAAATCGTCATTCGAATTAGACTTGTAAACGGGTACCCGAAAAGTCGGGCCGCCCGCGGGTACCCGACAAATGTCTCGGGCCGGGCCGGGTT
>JAQIVF010002416.1:0-11099 GCA_034698365.1 Steganacarus magnus | reverse complement strand
TAGCTTGTAAGTGGCAGACTAAGGGGAGTTAAGAGGGCTGCGGACACACAGACAGACGGACGGACAGACGGACGGACGGACTGTGTCAAATCCATAAGCTCTACTTTTTTAAAAAAGTGAGCTAAAAAAATTTAAAAGCCAAGCGAAATTCAAGCAAAATTAAAATATCAGATAAAAGCGAAAGTTAAGTTAAAGTCAAGTTAAATTAAAAATTTGAAAGTTAAACAACAGTAGTTAAAACTTAACAAATAAATTATAAATAAATTTATGTTTCTAATTAAAATGTCCTTCAAATTCATATTTAATTTACGAACTGTAAAACATAAACTTTTAAATTTTTATTTAGTTTGGTAAATAATTGTATAACATTAAATGGGAACACATCCATCGTACAAAAATAATTATTTAAAATAAAATTTTAATGTAGATTATAATTTTCAATAAGCAATTTTCAATCTTATTTAAGATTAAGTGTTAAAATTGAAACGCACTGTTAGCTTAAAGAGAATTATTTATTGCTTTAAAGTAGTGTTGTTTCGCTTTTTGAAAGCGAAAGCGGAAGATAAATTAATTGTTGACTTTAACTTTCGCTTAAGCGAAAGCGAAATACAAGCTAAAGTAAATTTTTTTTAAAAAGCTAATCGAAATACAAGCGAAATTAAAAAGATTTTAAAAAGGAAAGTGAAATACAAGCTAAATTAAAATCAAGTTAATTTGACTTTCGCTTTTAACTTTCACTTTAGCTTTTGTTTAAAATACCTTGGTTTTTGACTAAAAAAGAGGTGATTCAATTTATTTTATTGAGTATTGTAGTTTTTAATTAATAATTAGTCCTAATATTACTTTTATTATGCTGAAATATTGTTTTAAACTTAAAAAGCTAAATCAAAAAGCGAAAGTTAAAGTGAAAGACAAATTAAAAAATGAATAATATGGAAAAGCGAAATACAAGTTAAATTAAAATCGTAATCAAATACAAAAGCGAAATACAAGCGAAATTGAAAAAAAATTTAAAAGCCAAGCGAAATACAAGCGAAATTAAAATATTAGATAAAAGCGAAAGCTCAAGTCAAGTTAAATTTAAAAGTTACAAGTAAAACAACACTACTTTAAAGATGCTTTTTCTGATAACATAACTTCATTTAATTTTTGACTTGTATTCTTCGCAACTGTATAAACTGCGAAAAAGGTTATTAAACATTTGAATTAATTTTAAAGCTAGAAATAAAATATTTGTGCACAAAATTTATATTTTTAATTTATCTAAATTTCAAATTTAAAAATTTTTAAATAATCGAGTTGTAATTTTTTTTAAAAATGTTATTTTAAATTGCTGATTAAAACAATGGTTTATAATTAATTGAGTTTAAAAATATTTTTAATAACCAGGAAACATTTATAAATATAAAATATTTGTATTTCCTGTTTAAGATATTTAATAATTTTAAAAATTCTACAATGCTACAAATAATATGGAGTTATGGCCAAATATTATTTATAAAGATTAAAAACATTTAAATTATTATTAAAACTTTTAATATTTACAGTTCACATAAAATGTCCAATTTTATCTCATATTTAAAATTAATTAAAACAAGTTATAATTTTTTTGAAAAATTTATATTTATAAAGATTAAAAAAAATAAATTTAAAAATCGTGAATGTATTAAAAATAATAATAAGTTAAATAATCATGAATTTAAATATCTTAATACTAATCTTATTAATCTTATCTTAATCTAATATTTGAATTTTATACTCTGTTTATGGTCTTTTTTGAACAGTTTAAACTTTTGATTTTGGTAGTTTTTAAGACTCTAATTCAATTTTAATTTGCTAATGATATTTATTTTTAAAATAAATTTTGATTGTGTTTTGATTTTATTAGTTTTTAATTTTGTTAGTTTATATTTTTTTAATAATCATAATTAAATAGTCAATAAAATTTTGATTATGATTTTAATAGTTATCTCAATTAATTAATTAATCCTTTATCATATGTTGCATTGCTTTTTAAAAGAAAAGAAGAAATATTTACTCTTTTTAATTTCTCTTTTCATTTTATTTTTCAATATTTTAATTTTATTTCACTTATATTCTTTTATTTCACTTTTACCTTTACTTCTTTACGTTTTTTAAATTTGATTGTATTTTGCATTTTCTTAATCAAAAGTAAACGAAAATAAGAACGAACATTCATTATTGAGCTCAGTTTAAATAAAAATATCTGGTATTAAAATAATTTATAAAGAGTACAGATTGAAATTATTAAACCATGTTAAGAAAATATTGTTTAGAAATCTAATTTTAAATGAAACAAATACTAATAACTTTTCTCAGATAACAATACTATCTATAATTTAAATCACGAAATTTTCTTCACTTTGAAATCATAGTTGTGATTAGTAAATAAATTACTTCAATGAATGTAAACAAAAAAGTTTCGGCCTGTGTTCAGCATACGAACAGTGGACATCAATAATTTTAATGCTACCAACAATTAAAGCAATTATTTTTTAGTAGATAGATGTTAAAATTTTTATCAACTATATGTACATTATATAACAAATTGTTCAAACAAATAATTTTCAAAACATTATCCTAAACTGTACTTCAGAAAATGAGTTTCAGTCAATGTTTAGCTTTCGATGAGTGAAAATCAAATGAACATTACCTAAAATCTTCTAACGCATTGTTCAAAAATCTTAACCATATATACATTATTTATTTCTTGATTATGTTATAAAATGCTAAACAAAAACTTTTCTCACAAAAATTCAATTCGAAATTTTTTTCAATCCAACAATAAAAGTCTAACAAATATTTGTAAAACTAAAAAATTCAGTTATTAAATGTCTTATAAGCCTTCTATTTAAATCTATCTGAAAAATACTGAAAAATGGTTTAAATCAGGTTCTATATTATTGAGTGTTATTTTGATAACACAATCTCTGTCATAAGAGAAGAGCATTTTAACGGTTATCTTTTAACCAGTTAAGTCTGACCGAATTAAAATTTTGACTGCAGTTTAGTATAGAAGTTAGAAAATTTCTAAACGGTAAAGTTAATATTTATAATATAGTTAACTGGTTAACTTTTCAAAATTAAAAAATGTATACATTAATACTATTAATATAAAATAATATTTTAAAAAGCATATAAATAAAATTATATTAGAAATATTCAACTGTTTTTGAAAATTTTACATTAAATAATTTGTTTTGTATTAGCATATAATTTGTAAAATTTTTGAATTATATAAAAATACTTCATTTTCAAAATTTATTATTGAAAACTAAAAAATAGGTTAACCGGTTAAAATGGAGTTAATTTAGTCAGAGTTAAAGTTAATACAGTTGTTAACCGGTTAAAGGTAAAGTTAAATTTTTTGCACTGGTTAAGTTGAAGTGTTAAAAAAATCTTCACATTTATCCGATGCTTTTCACTATCTGTTATAGAGTGTCATAGGGTCCGTATTTTTGTTGTGGTAAGACTGCCATCAAAATTTATATTGTCAACTAGAAAAACTTTAAATACTTTAAGTTTAAAATTTGTGCAAATTTTATTCCGCATACGTTATTAATGTCATACACTAGATTATTTTAATTTTCTTTATTAATGATTTCGTTTTCCAGGAAATCACTTTTTTAATGATTTATTAATGTTTGTTTATGTGTATTTGTATGCAATATTGTTTGGTCTAATAGTTTTGACACTAATGTAAAGCAGATGTCTAAGATAAATAAAAGTTTTATAAAGATTGTTACACTAAATTAAAAACAAATATTTTGTAGTTTAGCACTTGATTAGTAATGAGTTGCATAACAATCTGTACGAATAAAATAAATTAAAATTTTATTGTTATTTAAAAAACTGAATTTTATATAAATGGCAGTGCAAGAAATGTGGCAAATAGTTTTGTAGCAATTTTGAAAATTATAAAAAAATATTTTTTAATATGACTTCGATGAAACTTATGAAAACATTGGTAAAAATAAATTTATAAAACTGCAAAAGCCATCCTTTTAAGCTATTATGGAGTAAATAATTTCCCCTTACTTTTGGGATAATATAATTTTTGTTTAAACAGAGTAAATCTGAAAAAATAATAAACTAAGGAAAAACTAATTGAGGCGTACAGAAAAACCCAAGAAGTTAAAAATTAATATGACAAAGTTATTAGCGCGTAGTGACGTTGGGGTAGTTTTAATCCCGAATTTCCACTGAAGTGTTAAAAAAACATTTGTGAACACATTATTCAACTTACCTTTGTAATGATTTCGGCCACCTTATATTTTAAAAATGTTATAATTATTTGATTTTGTACTTAACTTTTAATCTAGAATTTATAACATTTTAATTTCAATGATATTCAATTGTGTAAATTAGTTTAAATATTTATTATAAAAGAAATTAATATCTTGTTAGGCGCTAACCCAAAACAGTAAGGTTCAAGTCATACGAGTTCTAAGAAAAATAAATTATACATTTATTTACAGTATATTAAATAATAATTAAATCTCAAATTTTATTTTCTCGTTGCCTATATTGTTTTAATTTGAAAAATGTAAAAAAAATCAGTTTCTTAAGTTTAATTTTCTTATGTATAGAAACAAGGTTACTATTATTTTGATTAAAAATCAAAATTTCTTTAGTTTTTTGAAAAATAGATGAAATAAATTCTTTTGTGATAAAGGGAGAGAAAGAACTTTCTTTTCATTGTATACTATTTTCAAATTGTATTGTTAAATTATTTTATATGCTATTTTTATTATATTTATAGTATTATCATTTTAAAGAAATATTTGATATCGTAATATGAAATATGAAATTGTTACTTTACAAAAATAGCTAAATTTAAATAATTTTAGAATTTTTTTTAAATTAATTATTTGGGAAAGATATTAAATTAAAATAAATTTTTTTTTGTAAATAAATTTAAATGATGGAATTTCTAGTAAAATCTAATACATATTTTTATTTATTTAGCTGAATATAACTTATTATATTAAAATAGTGATCTATTTCTGTCTCTCTCTCCCCTTCCATGTCACGTTCTACTACTATAATGATTTGAGCGTCATTTTCAGTAATATAAATAAGTTTCAATAAATTTTTATAATAAGTTTAATTCTTTTAATTTCACAAAAATAAATATAATTTATGCTAAAAAATAAATAAATTTTCACTCATTTTTGATTATATAAAACAAGAATATAGTTTGATTGATATAGCATTGCATTAATATATCCCATCATTTATACAGTATATAGTGTTGTGTTTTTTAAATTCAATGATTTTCATTTCAATTCTAATCCTCTTCCGATTTTTACTTTTATTTTAATTTCTATTCAAATCCTATTCAGATTTTTAAAATTATAACTTATTATTTTTAATTATATTTAAATTATTATTTAAAATAAATTTATTAAAAAATCTTTATGAATATAAATAGTTTTGAATTAAAGTGATTTAATTTTAAATATATCAATTTTTCAGATTTAATTTCGATATCGATTCACATTCTATGTAATTTCTATTAATATTACGATAGTAAATTAATATTCTTATTTAAATTCCTATTTTGATTAAAAAATTTTTTTAAATCCATCAAAATAATTGAAAAAATTATTTATATGAATTCATTAGACTTAGAAACTATTAATTTACAGTTCCAACTTAATTACGCATTTTGAATCAAAATTTATGATTCTTATTAGTGAAAGAAGTGTTGTTTCCATATAATATTTATAATATAAATTACATTTCTAAATTGATATTAAAAATTCTGATAATTTAAATATTAATACTATTTCTATTTATTGATTTATTAGCGATGTAGCTACTCATTGAATGTATTTTGTATTGATTAAGAATGTTATTAAAAGTTTATTAAAAATAATTAAGTGTTATTATATCATAAAACCGTTGTCTACAAATTGGCGTCCTCGACTAAACCGCTTTTCAGTGAAACCTGATAAAATTTATTTAACGTGTGATTAGGATCGGAAATTGGAAAATAAGATGGAAAAATAATGTAAATGTTGATATGATTGATCACAGCTCGTGTTGATTTGTAGCTTAGAAGTAACTTTTGTTTTTCTTTTCTTCTTGAATTTAATTTAATATCTTCATTGGATAGTATAATAATAATAATCAATGGTTTTAAACAATGGAATGCATTAAAGATGTTAAATTTAAGAGTTTTTAAAATTAACAAAAGATCTAAACTAAAATTTAATTTTTTTAAATAGAAAACAAATACTATACTTTAGAAATCATCTACAAATAAATAATACTTTAAATTTTAATTAAATATTTAATAACTTCTATATAATTTTATGATACATAAGTAATTAATTTAATATTAAACACATATATTAGGGAAAAACTAATTGAGGTATTCCTAAAAACCTATAATGTTAACAATTATAGAGAAAAATATATTAGCGCGCAAAGTGACGTTGGAGTAGTTTATATCCCGAATTTCCACTAGAGTGTTAAAAGATTTATTAGAAAATTAATAACAACTATTTTATAAAGGAAATTTAATCATTTAGTGTTGAATTTGATCGTTTTAATTAATGCTATAAAATATTTTGAAATTTAAGAGTAGAAAATAAATTTAAATTTATATAATTTTATAACATCTGTATTAGAAAAGTCTTAATTATTTTCATATGTTACTCATTATATTATATTAAATATTTTTGGTTCGTTTTTAGACTATTAACATTTAAATTTATTGCTAATTAATATCATTCAAAATGCTTAAATTTACTGTTATGAATAATTAAATTGTATTTTATTTTTTTGTGTAGTGCTATTTTAATTTATGCAATTTAATTCAAAATTTTGATCTATTATGTATAACTGTTTTTAAGAATGAAGCGCATTAGAAGCTATAAAATATACTAAAAAATAGTATTTAATATATAGACGAATTTTATTTAAAAAACAATAATTTTACAAGTTATAGATAAACTTAAAATATTAACTTAAAATTAGTTCTTAAACATTTTTATTTAATTTACTTTCTCTTACTCGTTGCTAACCTTTATCTGTTTTTTGTTTCTTTTAAAAAGTAAATTTAAATTTTTATTTTATTTATCTGATTCATACATTTTTATAATATATTATTAAAGCTATGCAATATTAAGTTCTAGAACGCTAAAAATAAAATTTAAAATTTTTATAAACTTTACTTTTATTATATAATCAACATTGATTGGAAATTTTTCTATTTTTATCATTATATAAATTAAAACAATTAAATTTATTTTTAACTAAAAATTTATTATTGAAACTCAACTCAATTTAGTATTGTAGGAGAAAGTGACAGAAGGAGAGAGAGACAGATATCGTTATTTTAATATATTAAGTGATATATAAAAAACGAACTAAATTTTGTAATGGCTCAATTTGATAAATATATTTGTCAGATTGGATTGTTAATAAACAGCAATTATTGTACTTTTTGAGATTATTGAGTAAACATTGTTTAGAAAAATTAAGTAATTCAAATAAACATTAAAATGTAAGCAAATAATTCATGTTATGTAGTTTCAAGTTTTCGCGCAAATTAATTTTATTTTCTAACGAAAAATTCAATAAAATAATTGATGTTAGAAATTATATAAATTGTTATAAAATAAATTTCAGCTTATTTTTTAAAAAATGATTATTACTATATTTTGAGATATTTTCTTTATTTAAAAACGCATATATTTTTATATTCTCACTTTCATCTTATTTAAATCATAAAACATAAATGTAATACATTATTAATTATATACATGCTATGTTTTCAATTATAACATTAATGGTTCGATGAAAAAGCGGGCTATTTTAATATTCTAATTTATCGGCGCCTGTTTGATTAAACTGTCGTCTACTTCTATGCGAAATGTGTCATGGAAATTATTAATATAGTCATGGATTTTAATAAGTACAACTGTTATGTACTATCACAACTGTAATTATAAAAAGCATTAAAACTATGACATTAAATTTTATTAATAATAAAATTATCAAAAAATTTACAAATACTTATTGAAGGTTCTATTTCGTTTACAGATAAAGTGATAGTCTATAGAATTATGTAAATAAAATTAAGATTTGTCTCCAGACTAATAATAAAAATTTAATTTAAAATAGTTTCAAAAGAGTACACAAGTGTTATATCACAGAATGATCACAGCTCGGGTTGATTTGTAGCTTAGAAGTAACTTTTATTTTTCTTTTCTTCGTGAATTTAATTTAATAATCATTGGATAATATAATAATAATCAACGGTTTTAATCATCTGGAATGCATTAAAGCTGTTAGATTTAAGAGTTTTTAAAATAAACAAAAGATCAAAACTAAAATTTAAATTTTTTAATAGAAAAGTTCTATATAACTTTTATGACACATACTTTAAAACATTTATTAGAAAATTAACAACTTTTTATAAAGTATTTTCATTCATTTAGTGTTGAATTTGAACATTTTCATTAATTCTAAAAAAATATTTAGAAATTTAAAATTAGAAAATAATTTTAAATTTATATAATCTGTATTAAAAAAGTCTGAATGATTTTGAAACATCAATTGAAGTAAAAAACTCATTAATTTATATTAAAAAATATTTTAATAAATTTTTTAGCCAATTACGATTATATATATAATCACGTTTAATTTAAAGCTAAACAAATTATAGTATTTTTTGAAATTTCTCAAAAAAATATTAAATAAGTTTTAAATAACTTTTTTGTAGATTGTAAAACTAAAAAAAATTCCATTATCAATATTGTTTTCAAAATTTTTCAATACATTTTTGGATTAGGATAGACTTAAATATTTCATGAAAAATCTTATTAAAATTTTATCTATTTAGCTCTATGTAAAATTTAACGAAATATCTAAAAAAGTAGATTTTCATTATATTGAAATTAATAAAATTAAAGAATTATAGATAATAATTTTTCTCAATAATAAAAAAATATGGAACGAATCAATTATAAATAGTTCACTTTTTTAAAGTTTTATTCTAATCATTAAATAGTATTAAAATTTGCCCAAAAATTTTTTAATTCAACTTCTATTGTTTTTAGTATAAAAGAAAATATTATTTAAATTTCGATTTCTTTTTCTATTCTTCAAGTCTTTTCTATATGAATTGCATTTCGATTTCAAATTTTACAAATAACATAATTTAATTTAAATTTCTATTTTTATTTCGATTTATTTACAAAATTTTTAATTATTCGTTTTTCACATAATGTAAAATAGTATATCACAGTTTGAATCTCACTTATATACTGAAAAAGAAAAAGTATTTCAAACAATTGAAATTTTAAAACACTTAATAAACATAATGTCAAAATTGGGTTATTTTTTTCATTTATTTTAGTAAATCATCCATATCTCTAGAATATGCTTTTAAGAATTATAATTTGTTCATTATTTTTTTAAAACAGGATATAAGTCATTATCAACTTTAGTAGCTCTCGTAATTCTATTTCTATTTCTATTTCTATTTTTATTTCTATTTTATGTTAAAATAGAATTCTTTTTTAAATTTCTATTTCGATTTATTTTGAAATTTTTTTAATTTACATTGCTTTTCAATTTCAAATTTTTATTTTCCGATAATTTCAAGTCCATTTAGATTTCTAAAAATCGAAATACAAATCGATATTTTTTATCGATTTTAATTTTGATTTTAAAAAATGGAAACAACACTATTATAAATACATTAAATATAAATTTATTAAATAAATAAATAAATAAATAATAAATATATTATTAAATGTAAAGTTTTTAAAAAATGTATATAAATTATACACAAGAAGATAATAGATATAGTAATGGATGGTTTAGGAACAGTTTATTTTTTAATAATGATTATAAAATAAAATTAAAATATATGGAATAATTATTTAATTATTAACGTGTATTTATTTCAATTTTAAATTTAAATTTATCGAGTATAAAACTTTTTTATAATATACAAACTCTAGCTTATACATATTCGGATTCATTTATTTATGAAATTAAAACAGATTTATTTGAAGATTTATTTGAAGATTTATTTGAAGATTTATTTGAAGATTTATTTGAAGATTTATTTGAAGATTTTATTAAATATTTCAAAAATATTTTTAATCAATCAGACTATCAATCTACACATTTCTTCAATATGATAATAACAAAAAATTATTTGGAGCCATGAAAGATTAAATGATTTTTAAAATAATATCTAATTTGTTAGTTTAAACTTTACTCTTTGAAATATGGCGATAATGAAAATAAATCAACAGGAAAATGATTAAAAAAATTTGTATTGAAAAATTTGTAAATTACCATCATTATAAAAACGTTCTTAGGAAGAATAATTTTTATTCATTTAAAATGCGAAAATTTCAAAGTAATCTTCATAAAATTCAATCACTTGAAATGGATAAACTTATATTCACTCCAATGGATGATAAACGATATATATTAAATAATGGAATAAATTCAATACCTTTTGGTTAAAAAAAAATTTGTTAATAATTTAATAAATCTAATTTATCATATATAATACATTGATAATTAAGTAGAGTTTTAAGATACATTGAAATTAATCTTTTCATCTTTAATACATATTAATTTTACTGTAGAATTAATTGGAATTAAAAATAAATGTTTTTATATTGTTGTTAAATTCTTTAATTTTTATTTCAGGGACTTTATTAATTAAATAAAACTATACACCTTTATAACTGTTTTTATATAAATGCCACTTAATGTAAGTTTGTAGTTTTCTTGAGAAACATATCTTTCACATCATAAAAATTTAACAGTTATATTTTTAGTTCAAAATTTGTTTCCTAAATAAAAATATATGCCTGATTTTTCAATAAGTACTACTTATATTTTTCTTATGAAAAATCCAAGAGAAATATTTCAAATTAAACTTTTATCTCAACAATTAAATGGAGAAAAAAGTAATTTTATAACATATGCATACAAAGAAGCAAATATTAATAATCCTTATATTTATTTGTTATTAGATCTCGGATAAACAATACCTAATTAGTGGTAAAAAAAGCAGGGTTTTGTGGGGGTGGGGG
>JAQIVF010002415.1:0-11100 GCA_034698365.1 Steganacarus magnus | reverse complement strand
TGACCTCAAATTTATAATTATCAATCGATAATTTCCTGAAATCATTTGCAAAACTAATCGCATCACTATTTTCAGTGTGATTTTTGCCAAAAACCATTATCGTAATTTTCGCATTAAGCAAAATCGCATTAAGCAAACAACAATTAAAGTTATTAAGCAATCGCTCGCGATATTTAACAACAATTAAAATAATTTAACAGTGGTTCGAATACTATTTGATTAGAGACCGGAGAACAATACTTAACGTTTTAATATTATAATGAAACCTAAAAAGAGAAAAAAAGTTAAAACTAATAAAAATTAGAACTTTTGAAGTTTTACATAATAAAAAACTTATCTTTTTCGTCATTATTGGTATCTTTTTAGTATTTTATCAGTTTATTAACCACTATTGCTCGACTTTTAACAGAAACTCTTCATTTTTTACCTGAAATATAAAATAAAACAGCAGTTTAAGTGAAAATAAAATTACTTATAAATTCCAATTCGATGTCGACTTCATTTCAGCCAAACTCGAATCTGAAATCTATGAAATTTAATGTATTTTTTAATTACTAAAATTAAAACCTAAGCCTTTTTAAGCGCATGGCTATAGCAATAATTTTTATTGCTAGTTGAAAACTATAAAAATGCCCAAAATAATAAAAATATATACATTTAATAGCGGTAAAAAAATCTACACTATTTTTTTATAAGAATTAAAAGAAAAATCACATTTATATAACATTTTAAACTGGAAAAAACAATTATTTCATGGGTTAACATCTTTATATTTTTATTATTTGCCATGACAATTGTGCATTTTAGTTTCAGCTTTTATTTTTAAGATAGTTGAAGATAGTTGAAGGGATTTATGATGATTATTAACCTACCTAGTGAAACAAATATTAACATAAATAGTCAATTATTTAATCTAAACCTTTTCTCAGCACTTGGTGGCCCTAAAAAGGGCCGTTTGGGAGGGATATACTTAGTACTTTAATCTAATTTGCGCTCTAAAAAACTCCTCCATCTCAGTTTGTCGACAAAGCTGGCAATATGGACAAAAGTAATCATAGGCTGAAAGCTATTAATAATATTATATTAGAACAATTGGTTATATAAGTTTTTACTTACTTCATCATCTGTTTTGTTCATAACTTCAGGCACACATCGTACATGAAGCCATTGCTGACAAGATGGCAGTGAACAACAAATCCATCTCGCACCTTCGATGTATTTAAAACAAACTAAGCAATGTTGTTTTGTTTGTTCTTTGAAGCTATCAGATATTGATATCTGACTTTGAATCTTTAGATTTTCTAAATTGAAAGTATTCGAAGCGTCATTAGAGGTTGACGTCTGTGTTGAAGTGGAAGGCAGTGGTTCATTGGAAGCCTGTGATGTGGAAGGTTGTGTTAAAACAGCTCCTACTCTGCTGCCTCGCTTTAAACGTTGTTCTTGAGCTTATATTTAATAAAATAGTTTAATTAATATGAACAATTTTTATTATTAAACATACATGGAACACAGGTAAATGTTGTTGTTTGTGGCAATTCAGGAATAGGCTGTGGTTGCAAAACATTTATCATATGTTCGAGACATACAGATTCCATTTGATTAGATGCCAGTGATGTGTCAATCTGCTTTAACCTTTCAACGACAGACTCGTTCTCATCAAAAAATCTCCATCCGTTGTTATTCCAGGGTTTACCAGCAAGAATCTTAGACTCTGGAATTGCCTTAGCATTAACTGGGAAAATACCAGTTGTAAAAAAACCCTTTACAAGCCACGATAAATCAATTGTAGCGAAAGTTTGTTGTAATAATACTGGAAAGTGATTGTTTGGTTCTCCAGTATTATGTACTCTGTTCCACTCATTTAATATTGTAAACCAATTGGTTTTAAGCGGACCAAAAAACGAAACGTCAAGTGCTAAAATTAGTTTGCATAATTTAAAGACAACAAATTGATTAAAACTTAAGAAAACTCACGTTGAAGAATATGTGTACTATGAGATGGTAGTTTAATTAGCACAATATTCAAACGATACGCAACTTCAATCACATCGATATTTGTGTGAGTTGAATGACCGTCAAACATTAAAATATTAAAATATTAAAATACCGAAATATTAAAATTTTTAATAGGTTAGGTTAGGTTAGGTTAGGTTAGGTTAGGTTAGGTTAGGTTAGGTTAGGTTAGGTTAGGTTAGGTTAGGCTGTCGCCTCTGGGAAAAAGATGTGTTCAAGCCAATAAACAAACACATCCTTCTTCATCCAACCGTTGTCGGAAAAATAATATTTTGCGCCATCCCATGTTTCTAATTTAACATTTCTTTTATGGTCTTTGAAGATTATGAGTGGGGATATTAGTCTACCACTTGCGTTACCACAAACATGAACAGTGATATATTTGTGGCCCTCGGATGGAATCGCTTGAAAGATGGTTTTAATTCCACGAGGAGCAAGAAGCAAACCTTCTTTTGGTGTTAAACAAAAACCTGCCTCGTCACAATTGAACACAACATCTCCTAAGTTAATTAATAAATTAAATTAAATTCTATAATGTTTTATAAACAAACCTGGAACCATGTCTAGAAACAATGGAGTCAACAAACTATAAAAATCATCAAGATTTCCTCTATTCATTGCCTCTAATCGCTGAATAGACATATTTTTGGCAAATCGCTTAGAGATGTCCTGGTGTTTAGATAGAAACCGGGAAACCCATGAATATGATGGTCCGGTAGCAAAACCATTTCTTAGCATAAATTTTTCAACGAATCTAAATTAAATGTATATTAATTTTAAAACGATAACACAAAAAAATATATTACTTTCGAAGTGTTTTAGGACAAAACCCGAATCCACCTTTAGCAATTAATTTTATATACATCACTAAAGTTTGGTCTTCAGCGTCTGTTAAATGTGGTCGTTGACCTACAACAGCGTTGTCTGACACAGAGTGATTGAGTCTTCTATACAGTGCGTGGTAACCAACTCCATATGTGCTAGCAATTTGGGAAAGATTGAAATTTCCATTGCTATTTCGTGCTTCGAAAAGAGCTGCTCTCATGTTAGCACTCTCAACTACTGAATAATTTTTCCTTTGGTACACTTTTTTATTCTAATTTAATTAATTTATTATTATAGTATAAAAATTTGTTATAAATTATGATTAAACTGGTGTTTTATTGTTTTAATGTCAATTTATTATGTATTTTTTAATATTTTTCATGTTTTTTTGTCAATTTATTATGTAATTTTTAATATTTTTCATGTTTTGTTGTCAATTTATTATGTAATTTTATATATTTTTCATGTTTTTAGGTCAATTTATGATGTAAAAAATGTGATAACAGAACGGGTCTCTAGTAGGTTTTTTTAGTAATTAAAATTTTCATCAAAAACTTATTATATTAATTGTTTTAATTATAAAAACTATAAAAAGCGATTAATTTATTAAATATTAATTATATTTATATCATTTTTATTAATTTTGGACATTTTTTAACCGATATTTAATTAAAATTGCAATAAAAAATAATTCGTACCTGAATTTTAATCATAATCTATATGTATATTTTATTAAAACATATATTTATTTGATTTTTACCGCTATTTTAGGCATTGTTAACGTCTCACGTCAAACCTATTGATAAAAAAGACTAAAATTTCTTTTTATTGCAAATAATTTTAATAATATTTAATTAGTAATTATATTTTTAATCAAATCAAAAGACAACACAATTATTAATACATTGACAATACATTTATTAATAATAAAATAGCGATATTACAGTCTCTAATGTGTTAATAGTGTAAAAAGTTTAACAATTTGTGACGTGTTTGATGTTTAAGCATTGTTTAATTGTCGCGTGATTTTGCTTAATGCGATTTTGCTTAATGCGAAAATTACGATATTCCGTTGCCGTCATCTACACTAGCAATGCGCCACATTTTATCATTAATGACTAGAAAATGATATTTTGTGATCATAACAACATCATAATAATCTGCAACAATATAATTAGTAAACGCCGTATCGATTAAATGTTTAGTATTGTGTAATTCGTCACAAATTGTGTCACTCTTTATAATCGATGATAAACATAATATAACTGTAAAAATATATTAATTTACTTCATATCATTCCCGTTAAGAGAAAAGTGCAAACAGTATTATTATATTTATTCTTTATAATTACCTAAAAATTTTACAAATAATTTTAAAATCATATTAATTGATGTTAAAACATATAACTTATAAGCGTTAAGTAATAAACTAAATTCGTTGTAGATTTGTGTAATACTTGTGTAGATAACTGTTATTTTTAAAGTGATTTGAGAAACAATAAGTGTAATGCACGTGAAAAAGAAACGCGAATTAAATACTCATCCTTTACAATACATTCTGTAACCTGATATTTCTCGCGCCACTTATATTAAATATTTCTGTCGTATTGTTATCGAGAATTGTATCAAAATGTATTATCATTAGCACATTATGCGCACACTTCGCTAAAAATGTAGTGAAAGGTTATTCAGCGTGTTTTGACGCCTAACGATGACTGCGATATAGTCAATGTTGATTATGTTAATGTAGATTATTATTTAATTAATGTTACAGTTTTAATATAGTTAACTGTTTATCATCTATCATATGATGATTTCAGTGTGATGTTGTCAAGAAGTGCTTGTGAACATTTTAGCTAACAATCAATAATTTTTTTTCAGAAATAAATAGCTGATATAAGCCAACAATTAAAATATTAAATGAGCTAAAGTTTTTAAAAGATAGGGCTGACAACAGCTGGCATTAACTCTAAAATAATTGCACAAAAACCTAACCATTTGGCAGATATTTTGATGATTTTGATTTTATATTTGGCGATTTAAAATAAATAGCGAACACTAACAGCTAATAATATTTATAA
Source organism: Steganacarus magnus (assembly GCA_034698365.1). Classification (NCBI taxonomy): domain Eukaryota; kingdom Metazoa; phylum Arthropoda; class Arachnida; order Sarcoptiformes; family Steganacaridae; genus Steganacarus; species Steganacarus magnus. The sequence continues at coordinate 6,182 of JAQIVF010002415.1, read as the reverse complement.
TTCCTTTTTAAATATATTTTCTTATTGTTATTATTATTACTATAACTTTCGTAGTGTTGCATAACTATTAACGCAAGTAATCTCATATTAGTCGGGCATTCAGTATTCTTAGCAATACTGTCAACCAACACAAAAATATCGTCGAACTCTAATTACGGACAATATCTTCACTGTCAGTGTTTTGTGTGATTCTTTCTCTCATTTGTTTAATTATTGTTTTTATGCCAATTTGGTTACGCATTATGTATAGTTTACTTTTAACGTGAGTTAAAGAGTAAAACAAATAAAAAACTTTTTTCAAGTATGCTTTCATCAATATTTTCGATGTCAAGGTTGTGTTCGACTATATTTACCACTCGATAGTATTCAAACTCGACGTCTTCTGGAATGTTATAAAATATTATCAGTGTCTTCAGAAAACACTGAGTAACCTATATTTTATTGCGATTGAAGAAATAAAAAACAAATTAAATTTAAATTTTCTTTAAAAAAAAATATTTTACTATTTTTTACTTGTATAACTTATTTGCTTTTCCATCACTGGTACTGCCATTGTTTTGTTGCGTTGTTTCAGTGCTTGGATTTTCTTTTTCAATTAAGAATGGATAACTCAGCAACTCGTAAATTGAGGGACGTTTTGTTGGATCAAATGTTATCATTTGCAACAATATCTTTCACTTGTCTAAATTTTTAATACTATTCTGTTTGTGTCGCTAGAAAATTCTTTCGGATAAATGTGTGCCGGGTTTTTAATCTTAATTATATCTTAGCAGACACGTATTCAGCGTCGTTATCGAAAGTGATATAAAAACTCCAACATTATCAGACCCAATGGATAAATATCAGTGAATTTTTCGAACAACAAATATTTTCTTGTTTGCATTGTCCAGAATTTGTGTCAAATGTGCAAATACACATATATCGTTCAAAGTGTATTGATAGGCGTTTGATACAAGTGAATAAGCTTATCTACAGTATGTTTCAGAAAAAGGTGAACCATTGTTACCTTAAATTATTATTTAACTCGAGACATGAAAATGTTTTTTTTTGCTGACTCTAATATTAATTTAATTGTAATTTCGCGCATAAAACAATCAAATTTTGTTAACAATGGTTCACCTTTTTCTGAAACATACTGTATTTGATTGCAAAAGACTAATCACAAAACATCGAAACTCAATCATGTCTCGAACAAGATGTCCAACGGAGCGAATAGATGGTCATATGGAAATTAGAGATCACGGATTTTTGTTGCGACGAGTGAGGCGTACTAATAATGATGTGAGTTGTCAGCTGTACGATCAGACAACAAAATATGGACGACAATTACACCCAATTGCATGCGTAGATCCGGGAAGACTTGGCACTACCGCTGATCCACCGCCAGAACAACATCGGCTGCCACAACCATATCCGTGGTATCTGACACTACGATGTTATATGAGGTTCACTAGCGATCCTCAGCTAAGCTTTGCCGAGTATTTGTACAACGAGTGTTGCTTTGCATTCGTGCCTACAGATGTGGTCGATCAGAGCAGATGTGATGACATGACATACGGAACGAGAGATTATGGCACGCATTTGTATGTGGATTTTGGCGGAGGTTTGGTTTATACGAGGATTATTAAACTTAAACGTCACTTTAGTTTTCTGGCTCCAAAACAGTATCCAATACACGACGTGATACCCAAATACAGGAAGTTTTACTCCGATGTCAGTAAAAGCTGGCAAGTGATGGATGTGACCGCAGTGTTTGTGTTCAATAATCCGCAGAGTATTCGAAATGTGCGTATGACTGACGGCAGTGTGATTCCGGGCAACACTTATATTCGTTGGTGGGATAGAAGTGGCAGACAATTTATGAGCAGATTTGTTGAAACATCTATGCGTACCGTCGAAGACTATGTTGAGATTAACCGATCAATGCTTGGCGCGTCACAATTCAATCAGCATTACTGGGGTGTATATGTACGCGAAAGAGCGAGGCTTGTAATGACTGACGAATTACCAGGTGGTCATCACAATCAAACACTAGTATTGGGCGGTTCGTTCGTTGTGGTGAACGCAGAATTTCTTCTCGCATTTGCGGACAGCCTTCACGTTTCTCGAAGGTTGAGTGAAATGTTAGGTTTGGAAAAGAATCCATTAGGATTACCACCAAACACACCACAGACAGATCATCCCATTGTGATGCTATATCCGGTGCCATCGAAAGCGGAAACAATATGCTGGCATTTGGAGATTTCTGATCGTACTATTAATGGTCGCACTCATCTTACGTGTAGTTTAGTGGTACCACTGCATGGCTGGCGCATCGGTCATCGGATTGTGTTTCACGATTGGGACGCAGGCTTGGCTGAAGTGGTGGCGAATCAAAATGCGATGCGAAGAGAAGGTGGTTATCACGCAGTTATGCGCAGAGATGCAAGCCGTCCACCAACTGCTCTTAGAAATTTACGATCGGCTGAGTTCGATGACGACATTGTTGAACGAAAGTGTTGGCCACACCGTCTGTTACGAAATATTGAATCATATCCACTCAAAAAGAGTTAGAAAAGTTATTTAGAGATTATATTGAAATAAACAAATTATTTTTAACAAACACTTACAGTAAACTTTCTTTCTTATACACACACACACACTATATTTGCCACAATTCTTTAACTTTTATCGAATTAGGGTTTAATTAATAATTAATGATATTTTTATTTACTAAATAAATTTCTTTGGAAATTATGGCATTTCAGTATAGTTAATGCGTTTATTAATAGTTAATAAAATGTTGTCACAAATAGACACATCATTCTACATTGGATGCCACTGTTGAGAGTGACACTGCCAATGAAGAACAACTCACAAATAACTGATATCTCAAGCAATTTTGTTCATTGAATAAATTATAATAAAATCTAATTTGTTTTAAATACGGTATGATATTTCGTTTTGTTCAGCGAAAATAAATGAATTGTGGCTTTTATGTCACACATATAAGAAAGAAAGTGCAAGTGTTTGTTGAAAATAATTAGTTTATTTAAATATCATCTCTAAATAACTTTACTAACTCTAAATTATGCGCGAATACTCTCATCAATATTTTGTAACATAAGGTGTGGCCAATACTTTCGTTCAGTTCGGTCTCAAACCTCGCCGATCGTAAATGCCCTAAAGGTGTTGGTGTACGACTCTCAGTGCGCATAACTGCTCGATAACCACCTCGTGTTCGCATCGCAGTTTGATTCGCCACCACTTCATCCAAGCCTGCGGCCCAATCGTGAAACACAATCCGATGACCGATGCGCCAGCCATGCAGTGGCACCACTAAAGAAGAAATGAGTTGTTCTCGATTCTCTTGAGTGGTGTGATCATTCACTTCCAAATGCCAGCATATTGTCTCCGCTATCGATGGCACCGGATATAGCATCACAATGGGATGATCTGTCTGTGAAGTGTCTGGTGGTAATCCTAATAATGCATGCATGCGTATCAACTCACTCAACCTTCGAGGAACTTGAAGGCTGTCCGCAAATGCAAGATTGAATACTGAGTTCACCACAACGAACGAACCGCCCAATACTAGTGTAGTATTGTGATGACCACCTGGTAAGCAGTCAGTCATTGTGAGCCTCGCTCTGTCGTGCACATACACACCGTAGTAATCCTGATTAAACGAAGCGCCAAGCATTCTCCGCAGCAGATTTGTATAGCCTCCGACACTACTCACAGATGTTTCAACAAATCTGCTCAGATATTGTCTGCCACTCCTATCCCACCAACGAATATAAGTGTTGCCCGGAATCACACTGCCGTCAGTCATACGAATGTTTCGAATACTTTGCGGATAATTGAACACAAAAAACAGCCTTTACATCCATCACTTCCCATTGACGAGAGACATCGGAGAAATACTGCCTGTATTTTGGTATCACATCATTGATTGGATGCTGTTTTTGAAGCGTAAACTTAGAATTACTTCTTAGAAGTTTATAGATCTTCGTGAAATTCAATCCTCCGCTATGATCCACATACATATGCGTGCCATACTCTCTCGTTGCGTGTGTGATATCATCACATCTGTGAGGATGGGGTGTAGTGTTAGGTGTGAGTGCAAAGCAACACTTGCCAAACAAATAATTGGCGAACCGTGGTTGTGTGCCTTTGTTGAAAAGTTCAATAGTGAACCTCATATAACCTCGTAATGTCAGATACCATTGATGTGGTGCTGGCAGCGGTAGTTGTTCTTGCGGTGGATTTAGCGTTGTGGCGGTGCCAAGTGGTCCCGGATCGACACATACACATGCTGTTGGTTGTTGTCCAGCGATGGTTGTCTGATCCCGTAGCTGACAATCGATCGGATGACCCCTTCCGAGACGCACTAAGAATCCGTAATCTCTAATCTCCATGTGATCATCGATTCGCTCCGTTGGACATGTTATTCGAGACATGATTGAGTTGTTTCGAGGTTTTGTGATCAGTCTTTTGCATTCAAATATCAATCACTAAATGTGATATAATTTTTTACTCTCTTTTTTTCAACTTAATTATTGAAAAATTATAATAAATTGTTTAATTACTATTTTAATAATGCTATTTAATTTAAATAATTTTAATGACAACAATTAAAATTTTATTGCGTTATAACATTAGTCTGACTGTTGAAAAATAAAAACTGTTTGGCAAAAAATTTTATACATTTATTGCAAAATATTTCAATTAACAACTAGTTCTTTACCGCTATTCATAAAAAGAAAACTCGAAATATTAATTGTTAAGCGTTTTAAGACTTGAAAAAGCATTCAATAAAATGAACATTTGATTATTAGTTTATTAATTAATTTAATTCATCATTAAACGTAATGAATTCATGCAATTAATGCTATCGACAGTCAATTTTACATTTTATTTAATATTGAATCGAATTAATGAATTCAAATCTAAATTTATCTAATTTTAGCAAAACAAAATATTTGAGACAAATTGGCTTGATATTAATTATTGGTGTGTTATTCTCAAGGGGTAAAATATTCTTTGATCAAAGAAAATCAAAGAATTTTTTACTCTCGAAGAATAATTCTTTGAGAAAAACAACAAATTTTGTCAAATAATTTAACAGTTTTCAAAGAATTTTCGTTTTTTCAAAGATTTCTCAAAAAATCTAAATATTTTCGACATAAGTTTTTTGAATTGTTAAAAATATTGGATATTTTGACTATTATGTATGATGTTTATATAATTTTATCATTCTAATCGCTAATATACCCACAACTCAACTATTTTATAAATATTTTTAAATTAAAGTAAAATTTTGTCAAAGAATCCTCAAAGATTTTGGCAAATTTGTTAAAATGATTTTAGGCAAATAATCAAAGATTTTTCAATAAATTTTTGCCATTTTTCCCAAAGAATATTTTTCCCTTTGGTTATTCTTCTTCTTCATCGATAATTGCTTGATAAGGAATATTTAAAATAAATTAGATTTAAAAATATCTCTTAAATAAACTGAATTACTAAGAAGTAGTAATAACTTGCTAAGAGTTTTGGCCCCCAAAAGCTTTTACAAAGTAAGTGACTCTATTTTTTGCTAATATATTAATATTACAATAAATTAACATAGAAATAATGATAGAATTGTAATTTTCACGCCTTAAAATCACAAAATAATTTTTTTCTCAAACTTCATATAATAAATTTTTTAATTTTTTCTCTTATAATTTTCTTCATAAAATTCTATACAAAATAGACCACACTTTTATCGTCTGCACCGTCGGGAATATATATTCAGTCTATCGTCAGTAATAGCAATGGTCTATCGATCGATTCATTAAGAATTAGTGCTTCGAATGTTAACTGGCAAACATATTGCAAACTAAATCACAGTTTAAAAATTGGAATTTACTAATATCTATCGAATATACCAAAAAGGTTGTCCTTAATTTGTGTGTTATTCTTCGAGAAGAACTTTTAATTAATTTCGTTTTGCACAATGCAGTACTAAATTGAGGGACATATCAATAATTATAATAATAATAATGGCATGTATTATAGTGTTAAACAAAAGGGTTTAAATGATTTCAAAATTATCATTTAATTTTTTATTGAAATAAACTAATAAATAGCTTTATGTGAACACACTCTAACGAATGTGTGTATCTCTGTGTGTGTGAATTGACCACATTCTTGCTGCC
>JAQIVF010002414.1:0-11101 GCA_034698365.1 Steganacarus magnus | reverse complement strand
AGGCAGACAGGCAGACAGGCAGACAGGCAGAGAGGCAGACAGGCAGACAGGCAGACAGGCAGACAGGCAGACAGTCAGACAGTCAGACAGGCAGACAGTCAGACAGGCAGACAGGCAGACAGGCAGACAGGCAGACAGTCAGACAGTCAGACAGGCAGACAGGCAGACAGGCAGACAGGCAGACAGGCAGACAGGCAGACAGGCAGACAGCCAGAACCACCTAAAATAAAGCAATAAATAATGTAACTAAAAAACAATATTCCAGAACAAAAGATATATGATAATTTAATTAAATACTAAACAAAAAACCTAGCTTGTTTATTAAGTATAATACACTAACCGTTTCCAGAAGAATATTCAGAATAGGCTGGAGATGGAGGATTAACGCCACCATATGATCCTGAAACAACATTTTTACAATTGCATCATAAATAAAATATAAAATATCAGTTTAAATAATACTAAAAATGGGAATTAATTTTGATTGACATGAAGTATTATATTTACTTCTTTGAGAGAATAATATTCCAAGTAAAACAAAAAGAAAATGTTTGCTAAACGAAATATAAATAAAGAATCATTTTTTGTTAAAAAAGTATGTTTTAAGAAACTTATTGATTAAATTTATTAATCCTAAATTTAAGTTGTAAAACAATTTGTATTATTTATCTCCACTATAACAAGATTATTTGATTTTTTTATATTTCTAAAATTCAATTCAAAACTGCAAGCGAATTGCTTAAAAAAATTCCTGTAAAAAAGTGCAATTAAAATAGTTTGAACAGAAATTTTAAATTATTGGCATAACACGCTAAAATTTAAATGTAAAAATTATGGATTCTAGATCTAAAACTTATTTAAAACTTATAATTTGATCTAAATTAATCGGAGGAGCATTGAAAATGTAATTTGAGGAAAATTTTTAATTTTATTTATGAAGTTAATATCATTGAAATATTATTGACACTTTTTAATTTTGTTTTATTCTATTGTTTAAGAGCGGATTTTTACATAAAAACATATAAAAGAATAAAAAGCATAATTTGTGGAAAATTTAGAAAAAGAATATGCTTTTATTCTTTTGCTTTTATCTTTTAAAAAAAGATATTAACGCTCAGAAATAAAGTAATAGCCTCTCGTAAAAAAACATGGATAAAACCTAAACACAGCAGTTAATACGTGATTAATTTTTAATTAAATTAAATTAATAGCTCAGGTTGTGGAACCAAATAGTGTCGAAACCAATAGTTTGCCTAATGATCCGGTGAATCGATACAAACTGGTTAACGCCCACAATAGTGGTTTATAATAACGATTTCTGGTTTGCACTGCAACCAGTGACACAATTAAATATAAATTCGATTATGAATAAATGAGTGTAAACTTGTAATGAATTCTGGTTAATAAACCAATAAATGAATTAATAAATATATTTTTTCTATATATGAATCTTTTATCGATTGACTATTGAATAAATAAATAATAAATTACACTTTTATCGCTTTAAAAATTTTATTTTAATTAAATACAAAATGCGACTTTTATTCGTCGCTTCTGCCGACAGAATGAATTAATGTTTAGAGTTGTGCGCTAAGATCAAAAAGGTTTTACATTATTAGTCATTAGGACTATTAATAATAATTATACAAAAATAAGTTTTTAAACTTTTAGTTTCTTTTTTGATGAGTTGAGTGGTGTTTGGCTTAGGAATCGCTGTTCTCGTGGTTCAATATAATCGAAACTTGTAATTGCATATTGAAATTTTATGCATATGCGTTATATTTTTAATTGCTTAATACTTAATAATATTTACAAATTATATTTATAATGTATTAGAAAATATTTAGCAGTATGTATTTCTAGTAGTATTAGAAATGTTTTAATTTGTTGAAATGTTACAAAATCGATGTGTACATTAACCCAGCCATACTTGTGAACTACGCCAGCAATTGATTGACCAGCAGCAGCATCGCCACAAATTGTGATAATTTGCGTTTGATTACGGAAATTTTGGCTAATGCTGTTTTTGATAGTACTTTAGTTAAACATCTGCAGAAAGATTTAACGAAGAAAATATGAAAAATTTAGTTCGAAAAAAGTGATTTTTACGCAAAATTAGAAAACATGAATTGAAAAAATTTTTTAAAATTTAAAACCAATTTATTTAAAAATAAATGAACAACAAATTTTGCAAAACTCAACTGCCGTATTAATAGCTAAAAGTTTATTTAAAAATACAGGTGGCACCAAATGGCACCGTTTTTTTTTGTTCAGATAAATTAAGAAAGTTTCTCAATATTTTAGGCGTCAAAAAAATTCCCTGCACTTTCCTCATGAAATTTGAGTTTTGATCAACACTTTACTAAACAGCTCAATACTCTTTGATTACATAAAATATTTCTCTTTATTATTGCTAATGCAAACTTTGTTTAACTTAGATTAATTTTCTTAACAAAAATTGCCATTAAGTTATAAAATCTGTCCATTTAAACAAATTTAAATTAATTTATTTCGAAAGCTATTAGTATTAATAATCCTTTTAAGTTGTATAACTTACAAACTGTAATTCTCCTGTTGAGCTATTATTTGCCTATTTATAAGAAATTATTTGACAAAATAAACTGGATAAATGAAATCGATTTCAATTATTAAAATATTCTTAAAGTTACTTAAGAAAATTTTTTTTTTGAATATTAAAAGCAAATAATTGTTTTGTGAGAAATATATATAATTTAACACAATTAGATTGAATCAATAAAATTAACATTAAATAATTTCAGGGGTTCTATGCTGTATAATTATACGGAGGGCAATCGATACGAAAAGTGGGAACTTTTAAAACTTAATATTTTATTTAATAAATGTTAAAAATAATTAAAATGTTCAATATGTTTTCAATATGATTCTTATAAATTCGAATTATTTAATTTGATATATATAAAAATTCGTCTTTATATTTAAAAAGTTTTTAAAGTTTAAAAATGCCCACTTTTTCTATCAAATCACCCTCGATATTATCAATATATATAATACTAAGATGCAGTCAATATATCGTTGGCAACGCTTCTATACCATTGGTGTAAATTTACAGCAACTATAATCAAATGGCGCAGCACTTTATTTTCACTCGAGGTGTGCCAATATTATAGTACTGTAACACGCGGTCAAGCATAACACGCGGTGTTACGGTATTTGAGTATTGCCGGTGACCTAAAGTCAACTATCGATAAAAGTTGACAACTATTATTATTCATAATTAATGTTTTGTTATTTTGTTTAACCCATTACTTACCTTTGATGTAAAGCGCACACTAATGTATTAATTAATCAATTACTAATACTTACGTTTTATACTTACCTTATCTTTTAAACTATTAGTGATTATAGCAAAAGCTATACTCACTTCTGATGTAGCGTTCGAGCGATGAAGTCGCAAATATTTAATTAAATAAACGAAATGTATTTTATATGAATTGATTTTATTCGGTGTTAACGTGAAACAAGCGTTAAGTATAGAGTGGCGAAACAAAGCCGTGTTTAATATATAGTTTATTACCTTACATCAGTTTAATTAATTATTTAGTTAGCAATTAGTTATCAGTACTCGAGGCGTACATATCTCGCGAAACAAACCAGCGATCATATTAACGACACATACCACTATTAGTGTCGAACAAACAGATATCGTTGAGAAGTGACTACAGGACAGATCCCGTAACAAAACAGATAACCTTTGGTTGTCGACCCCCATAGCTATTGGCGTTAACCCGCACTTTAGTCTATTACAGTACTGTTTTCTCGTATAAAGTGTTTTACTGTTAATTTTTAAAGATTTTTCAAATAATTTTTTCTTTTATTCAAATAAACATTTACTTTTTTCAAAGTTATTAATTGTTATTTTTTAGAAATTTCATCGCATTTTTAATCACACATCCGCATAATAATCAAAGATTTAAATTAATCTTGAAGACAAATTTTAACAATATTTATGTAATAATTAAACACTTCTTAGAGATTATTAATTATTAAAAAACAGATTAAAAACTTTTTTTTCTCTTTTAGAAAATACTTTTAACACATATATTAATTAAACTTATAACTTTTTTGATTAAATTTAAACTTAATGTGAGAAAGTAATTCAATTAATCGATAGATTGACGAGCAATTAACCAGTTCATCATCAGCTTATACTCGCTTCTAATGAACAAGAGTTTTTATTGGTATTTTTTAACTTTGTAGTGTAGCTTTACAGCCGAAAAAAGGACACTTAACTTCAACCAACAATTCTAACTTTTAATATTTTATTAACTTTAAACCTTTAAAGTGGTTGAACGTTAAAAATCGTGATAAATATTCTCAATCTATAGAGATAACTGTTCAATATGTAAGCCGTCATCAAAAATGTCGGTTTCTTATACACTGTCATCATCGGTGTGTTCACTGACACCGTTATCGCTTAGCAATCCATCCCGACTGCTACAATCATCACTACATTCAGCTTCAATCTCATAATCATTGTTATTATCGCTACTATTGTTTACGTCGTCATCATTTTGTTCATTAATGGCCAAAACCGCATCATCATTGCTTGGTTGAGAATCTTGTTGAGAATATAACCAGTTCATCATCAGTTTATATTCGCTTCTAATGAACAAGAGTTTAACCCAAAGCGTCGACAAGGAAGCTAGAGTGTGATTATATCATACAGTAAATAATAAATTATGAACTTATTTTCAGTGCATTATCTTATCATCACTTAATTAGAAAAATTCAAAACAAACCGTTTTTGTTTATAACTAGTATCTGTAAAACTTTATAAGCGTAGTACGCGTATTCACCAGACAAGTCTTCCGCAAAATGATCAATAGGTTCGTTGCCATTAATCCACTCGTAAATGATATCACTAGCGTTATGTGCAGCTGCAACGCAACAGTGGTGGTTAAGTTTTTAGTAAATTTAAATTATTCGATATTAGAAATTTCATAATTATATCAATAATTACGTACAAGACATGATGAAAAAAGTACAGTTTAACAGTTCAACAACACTTTCCGAAACCGAAGGGAATGCACAGTTTATTGCTGTTGATTGATATCTGAATACCGAAAAAAAAATTTAAAAATTAAAAAAGATCGGATAAAATAATATAATATTTTTAGCGTTAATAATTAAATCATTGATTAACACAACAGCTTTTCTAGTTCAACAATGAGTTCTTCTCTTTGTCGGCTTTTATGAGGCGCCACTCGAGTTAGTATAACAAATTGTATTATAACTAGAAAAGCTGTGATTTACACTAAGCAGCGATTAACTATGTATGATACCTCTGACGCAATGTCACGCTACCGTTCGGTGAAACTGTTACTAATGTTTCAGGTGTTGGATAGTTATTAGGTCTCACGTAATATCCACTCAAGAAAACAGTGTCCGGAACCCAAATTTTATCCGCCAATTCTTTCTCACCATAAATGATGTTTGCGCTGCTGTTTCTGGCGAGACGATTGTCGGTCCAGTTTTGGTAGAAATTGATGTCAAGAATTAATTCCTATCACAAGGATAGTTGAATTAAAAAAATTGCAATTGTTTTGTAAAACTTCAATAATACTTTATTTATGGAAAAATTATCTAGACTTAGTGCGTAAAATTTGACACCAACTTCGACCGCACCTGAAAATAGACGAAAATATTGTAAAAATAAAATGTAAAAGTATAAAAAATAGCTCAGTCAATATAAAAAAATAGCTCAAATTACCTTCAAGTTTTGGCGAGATTTCTTTATCATAATGACTTTTGTCGTTTAGCTTTTCGTTGAAATGTTTGTACTCTTCCGCTGTAGAACTAAAACAAAACACAAGTTACAGGTTAATAAAAAGATCCTAATAAAAATAAATAACCATTAATTAAACTATACTTGTCTGTTGTTGTCTCGCCAATAGCTATAAAAATTGCTAAAAATAAATAAGTAAACGCCATTCGTATATTGGATAACATTATTAGTCAAAATAATTATTGAAAAATGAGATAATTATGACCCGCTTATATACCTATAAATTTTATTATAAAATGCAATGCATTTGACATAACATGTTTTGATAGACTACAGATTTAATTAATAAATATACAATCTATTTAATTCAATTGAAAAAATATATGTTAAATTAATTTATTGCAACGCTATTCCTCGTATTATAAGAGGAAATTCTATTTAATATTTAAATTATTACATAAATGATTGCTTAAATGCATTTATTTTTTATCACTATCCAACTTTTTATGCAAATTTAGTTTGAATCAGTGAACACAATAATTGTATTCTGCACAACATTCTGCGCAATTAATTAAGTTAAATTTTGTAAAAAATAGTGAGCTAAAAGTTACTTAATTTTTGCACGAAAAATGCCTTTATGTTTACAATGATAACAAATAAATGTGACTCAGAAATAAATAAAATTGAAAATCCTTTTACATATATATATATATATATATAAGCGGTCAGATAAAAGTATTAAGTATTCGTCAAAAATTTAAATATCATGAAACAAGATTATTAAAAACTTAATTTGTTTGTTTTGTATAAGTTTTTCGTAGAAATTTATGCTTTTGTTTAAATGATAACTTAAGTTTATTGCGTTAAAATTTCTGCACACACATAAAGAATAAAAAGCTTATCGCTTTCAAGAGTTTTTTTTAAAGAATTAATTGTTTACAATAAAAATTTCTGATAATTTACAACAAATAAAATAATCTCAAGCATGTGTGAGTCAAATCAATAATCAATGTTAATGTGTGACAGATAATAGTTATTTATAATTATTAAATACAAATGAATTAAAGAAATGGAAAATAAAATAAATGTTTTTCAGCAGAAATTGTTAGTTCTTTCGCCACTTTTTATATCTGTGCCACAACTTGCGAGAATCTTTATAACCGACTCGCGCTACGGTTAGGATTGCGCACAGATTGGCGCACATCATCATTATGAACACGTAGTCCCAGCCATACTCCTGTACCACACCAGCGATTGACGGTCCAACTGCGCCACCTATAGAACCGGTTGCGTCAATGATACCCGAAATTGTGGCCAATGCTGCTTTTGATGGCACTTTTGTGCCTAATTCCGCGGACACCGCTGTTGTGATGAGAGCATAGGGTGCGTCCACGAAGAAGCCGGCGATGAACTGTAAAATTTCGTTCAGTAGAAGCGATTTTTTCCCGAAAAAATAGAACAATACGAGCTGAAACAAAATTTATTAATTAAAAATCAAATACAATTTAGTGTAAAACTATTAGATTAATTACCGCAGGAAAAGCTAGAATAAGATTGAACACACAGGTGAACCCACTGGCACCGGTTTTGTCGGACAGATAACCGGCAAAAATAGCGCCGAAAGCGCCTCCAACGTCGAACGACATGGATAAGTACGCAGAGTTTCTGGACGAGCCGTGCGTTGTTTCGGCGATATATAGCGGTAACCAATCGAGGAATGTGTAACTCACTAGTTTGGCGAAAAACAGGCACAACGAAAATTCTATAACGCCCTGCAAACATACACATCATATACTGTTAATAACATTTATTTAAATTTAGAACTTTTATTACTAAAAATAACTTTTACTTTTATTCTGAACGCTTCCCTTAACGATATCGGCAGTAACCGATGTTCCTCTTGTTGTTGACTCTGTTTTTCATCTTTGCTGCTTTCCTTTAAGCTTTTTTCCGATATATTGTTACTTTTCTCTGAAATATTGTCGAGACTCTCCTCTTCCTCTGGCGTTACTGTTATAACAGTTAGACCAACTTCAGATGGCCCTAAAGTTAAGATGTGATATAAAGAGGATATGAATTTTTGTCTAGTGATTACTTTATAGATTTATGTCACATTGTATTTTACTTAAATGTGTGAGTGTGTGTATTTGGAAATTAATTAAAAGGAGAACTGTTTAGGTATTATGAAATGAAATGTGTAAAATTTAATGTAATTGCACCAATCATTATGTATTGATTTATTGGTGTTTTAATATTTTTTTTTTGTATAATATTCTTTTATATATGACTAAAGTTAATAAGTAAATGCTTACTCTGAACAACAAAAAGAAATACTAGTACGCCCACTGTCGCTATTATACAACCGGGAACTATGAACGATAGGCCCCAGTTTATGTCGAGCACAGCGCCACCCACAGCAGCGCCCGCCATATTCCCAAAATTTATGTGAGAGTTCCATATTCCGAATATCAGTCCCCGTCTTCCGGGACCAAACCAGTTGCCAACAATGCCCAGCACTGATGGCCATCCGGCAGATTGAGCGCATCCGGTAAAGAATTGTGCCATATAGAAATACCACAGGCTATGAATGTTGAAAAATGAGGCCAAACCGAAAAGTACGTTAAACATTCCGGCGCATATCATCGAAACAGTGAGATAGTATCGCAAATTGTATCTCTCGGCCAGCGCTCCATTTATATACATAGTAATGGCATAGGTCACAAGGAATGTTGTGTCCAAACTCCCTAGAAAGTACATAATTTGCTAGTATTAATGATTAGAATTATATAAAAAGGGTTTCTAAAAAAATTTACGCTCATTATAACTCATACTCAATTTTAAAAAAATATTATCCACACCTTAACTACAGACTAGACTCCCAAATTGATAAGATTTTCAGAACCGAACCCGACTTAGGCCTGATTGGTTGAAACCTGAGAACTAAAAGACCGTCAAGGTCCGAATTTTTTAATTTTAGGCATGAGCCCGACCAGACACATCAAAATTTGTCGGTTGCCAGAGGGGGCTCGAAAAATCGGGAGCGCGTTTGGAAGTCTACGACAGACAACATCAGACTTGTGTACGAGCATTCAAGTCATTCAACGATAGTGTATTATTTTCTAGCATAAAACTTACACTAATAGCGACATACCGTATACTGTTAATAACTTTTCAAAAACATATTCAAATTAGCAAATTCAAAATCTTTTTAATTACAGTACCTAGTAGTGACTTGGCGTGTTCTCCCTTAAACGGGTCCCAATCACACCAGTACGGATCGGTCACATTAACCGGTATCTCGTCGGCCGGTAAGTCGGAACAGTTCTTTCGATTGAGCACCGGTTTCACCACACTTAACGAGCGTCGAGCCAAGTGGTACGACAGGTACGTGAAAAATGTCACAATCAGTATCATCCATCGGTATATGTTTAATCGGTTTAATTCATATTTTCGCGAAACTGTTTCTACTAAAGCTTTGCCGATTTGAAACATTGAAATTTTTTTCGCTTACAATTTAATTGAATTAATAATAATTATAATAATAATAAAGTGTAATTAAGTTTCTTGACTAAACAGTAAAACTCTTGCCTTCTTATCGCGAAATTTTATGACTTTCTAATAACTAACTTATTTTTATTCGTGTCTCAGCGAAAAAGATTCCACACTTACCTTTTATACCTTTAATTAATTTTACAGATAAGAACTATTATTAGAGTTTTTTGTCGATATCAGTAAAACATTTTTGCGTTGGTTTAAATCGGTACGTAAATCTAAGCGTATACGCGTATATAACTTAGTATTAAATACGTAAATATAAAATAGTGTGCAACGCGATTCACCTGTGAGGTACATGTGTGGGTGTGTCTACGATTAGAAAGGTGTGCAAAAAAGAAAAACACTTTTTCACTCAGTATTTTGTTTCATTTATGGTCTGGCGAGTTATTTATAAAATATTTTATAAATTGGTGTTCGAACATTGATATTCGTGAAAATATTTGTGATTAATAAAAATGATAAATTAATAAGTTTTTTGAGTATTAGTTGTGACATACGAAATAACTATGTCTAGTGAGCTTGTGGTTGAAGTGTTTTTAAAGCATGCGTCGATTTAGTGCATGTTCACGCTTGTTGTTGGCATATACGTAAATAAAACGTAATCAGTTTGGAGGCTCGGCTTTATTATAATAGTGTGCACACACACACAGATTGTTCACGTGTTCGCGTAAACGTGATATTACTAGGAAAAAGAATCTCATGTATTGCGATAACTTTTTTCTTCGCCGTATAGTAATATTTTGTCATTTACTGTGTATTTTCTAACTTTTGGTGTTTATTTTATGGTTTTTTTGTTGGTTTAATAGTAAAAGCGCAGAGAAATATTTTTAAAAAATATATTAATAAAATATCGCCTCTGGACAAGAAATATTCTGTAGATTTATTGAATTTCACTCGAAGTATTTTAATTTAAGTTTTAAATGAATTTCTCTCAGAAGTGGTGTTAATGATAAAAATATTTTTACTATATCTTAAACTGATAGTGGAAATAGTTTTATTAGTTTAGTGTGATTACAATTCGCATTTAGATGAAGTGCATCGAAGTTTAGAAGAAAAAAAATTCTTTACATTCTCTATAAACATTTAATTTCAACGGTTCTGCACAACATTGATAGGCGTCAAATTATTTAATTGTGTTCCTTAGTTTAGTAGACGAAAATTCTCGAAAATAAGTTTTAATATAGCACGCAATTACCTATAAGAAGTAGACTAAGAGACAAACACATTATGGGCAAACACATTAAGGCTTAGAGTTTAAACGCTTTAATTAACAGTTTAAAATCTAATTTGAAAAAAAACGGTATTTAACCAATAAATAAAGTGCTTTAGACTTGTTTATGCTTATTTTAAATTAATATTACTACTGAATAATTTTTGTTTTTCAATTATAAATATAAAAAGTTTTCACTGGTTAACTACTTTTCACTGTAGATTTAAAAAATCATAAGTTTTAACCGATGTTAAAGTGGAAAAGGAAGCTCTGTTACAAAAGTTAAATATACGTCAAATGCTAATAAAGATAACGAATTAGAAGCGAATTGAGCCAAAGAGATAAACTCATATAAAAACCAACTCTATCTATATGTTAAGATTACTCTCTAAATCTATTTGTGTTTAAAACTTATAGAATACGAGGAAAATTTTTTTATTTGATTTGCGATTAAAACAATCTTCACACTGAAACGAAGTGAACATCACTCTATAAAATTGGTTTACATTTAAAAACTCTTTATAACTATGAGAGACTAAGTTCACTTCAGTTAACAAAAGTGTATAACA
>JAQIVF010002413.1:0-11103 GCA_034698365.1 Steganacarus magnus | reverse complement strand
TATTTAAAATAAATTATATTTAACTTTAGTTAATAAAAAATCGATCAATGATTTGCATACCTGGCGATAAGGTTTCGTCAGAATTATTCTTCTTCTTATTTTTGTTAACTTTATTTTGTTTGCTCTTATTATTATTGTGCCTCATTTCCGAGTTGAGACGTTCGGGCGAAGCGAGTGTTGATAACAATTGCTGCTGAATCTGCTGTGAGCTCATATTTCCGTTCGCTTTGTAACTCGAATGCTGCATAACTCCATTACAAACCGGCTCTTCGTTCGCTTTGTGATTATTCACTGAATTATTTTGAACGTGTGCTAAATTTTGCGTTATCACGTGATTCTCGAATTTCTTTTCGTTACAAGTCTTGATCTTTTTCTTGTTACTTCCATTTTTATTGTTGTTGTTGTTGTTGTTATTATTATTACTAAAATTGTTATTGTTGTTATTATTACTCCGAGTGATGCCACCATTCGTAACATTATTAATTGTGGTCTCATTTGAAGATAAGCTTGTAATGTGAGAGTCAACATCTATAAGCGCCGGAATTTCATCTTTCGATTCATCCGTATAGTCATGTTTTTGCTGTTGTTCTTTGTTATTAATTGATTTTAGGCTATTTTGATGACAATGATTGCTACCATTAATTTCTTTCGAGTGATGATCGTTATTTGTTTTGTCTATTTTATGATTTTTAGTTGTTTCGGCAGTTTTTGAATTGGAATTACTGGTTATCAATGGCTTAATCTCTGATTTTATTTCTTTCTTGATATCTTTAAGATCAATTTTTTTCTCCTTTTTCTTTTTCTGTTTTTCTTTCTTTTTCTTATCTTTAACATTATTGTCTGTTCCGTTAATAAAATTGATTAACTCTTCCAAATCCCTTTTGTCTTCGAGCTCGATATTCTCTTTAGATTTGATATTAGTTTCCGGTGACGTCGAATTGGTGCCATTTTTCTCGCACTTTTCCGCTTTTCGTTTGGACAGCCGCAGACGCAATCGTTCCCTCATTTCGTTATAGTTTCGAGAAGTGGGCGCCACAGCAGGCATTCCGTGACCAAACACTTCACAGTAACAACAATCACATACTCTTCCGCCTTCTCTTTGATTATTACTGGTTGATGTGGACGTAGAACTCTGATCTGAGCACGAATCTTCGTCATCCTCGTCATCATCATCGGCATCATCTTCGACGTCGTCGTCGTCCTCCTCTTCGTCGCAGTCATCGTAGTCGTGATCGTCGGTCACTTTGCCGTCACATTTAGTTTTGCTGGTAAGCAATAGGTCCACTTGCGTGGAAGCAGTTGCACTCTTAAGCTGTTTATTAGTTTGAGACAGGTTTGGAATAGTTTTGATGTCGTTTGCGTCCCATTCGCCATAAGCGGCGAGAAGCATCTGCTCCTGAAGCGCGGATTGCGTTTCTACCACCAGATTCACTGACTGCATGTTTTTGCCGGATTTTAGGAGCTTTTGCTCTTCTATAAAACGTGCATTTAAACATTCAATTGAAGGCTTTTTGATACACATTGGATTTTCACCAGAATTCGCTTTACCCGTATTGGACGTGTGATCGTCCAAAACCCATTCAACGCTTAATTGTTCCCATTCTTTAAGAAGTGCGCGTTTCTTATTTAAAATTGCGTACTATTTAATGAAGAAAAAAAATAGTGTTATATGCATACATGGTTTACAAACGTAAGGTATTTACTATTTTCGTTTTTTTTCATTCTTATGGCGGCACATATAAAGCAAACATTGTTACAATATTTTTTTTATAATTGCCGTTTATAATTGGCGTTTTTGAATAAATCACGAAAAAGTAAAAACCTGACGCTTAGAAAACATGTGTTATTTGTAAAGTGTATACAATTTCTTTCGATAACGATTAAGTAAATGTTATTTATGTGCATATATGAAAAGGTACAACAAAATTGTTACAACTAGACTAAAATAAGTTCAGTCTGATTCTGTTATTAGTGTTCAAAGAAAAGTTTCAAATGCAAGTCTAAAATTTTTCAATTTGTTTAACACAATAGTTTGGATTGGATTTAAGTGTATATTATTTGACGAAATAATTTCCACTTCCAAATAAATGAGTAGACTGTTTCTTTCATTAACACTATTAACATACAAAGAAGTTGTAAAGGGTTTGAATGGACTGATTATCCTTTTTAATCCCTTTGAATACAAGTACTTAACTTAAAATAGACTTAAAACGTTATCGAAACAAATTTAGGAAATCGTGACATTATAGCAGTAATATTATTAGTATTTAATATCAAATTACTTTTTCATATTTGTCAATGAATTGTTGTGCTTCTCTCCAGACCACTGATATGACAGTCATTTCGTCTTCAAACTTGAGAAATCTGGCGTACATATCAATAAGCGAACGATCTTTAGTTAATGCCGTGAGTCTGTTCGCATAAACAATACTATCACTTAAAACAAAACTTTTTATTGTACCCGTATATCAAAAAGTTTAACACAAAAAACGGTAACATACTTTGGTAAGCCGTGTTTAATAAACGTATCACAATAGACAGTGCTCTGAAAAAGCCTTCTATTGAGGAATTCCCACGTAAGGTTGAACTTTCGCAAGTGTTTTGATTCTAATTCTTGTAGAAATTGTGCACTTTTTTTGGAGGCGCGACACAATTTGCTGTACTGGTCGATCATCGCTTCGAACAATGCTTGCGAACCGTGTTCTAAATGCTTGAGAAGATTGAGACGCATCTCTACCACAAACAGTCTAACTTGAGCTTCCAAGCATTGGTACAATTTGTGTCGATCGTGAACACAAAGTCTGCAATAAGTAACAAATAAATCAAAACACGAACATTTTTATCTATTCATGTACACCTTATACGCAACAAAACAACACAAATTAAATCAAAATTTCTTCTAAAAATTTTTAGCGTTAGTTCGTACCCTTAATCATAGCATTTATTTTACATAACAAAACAGAAAAAAGCTAAAAAAATATTTTAATGATATATTATTGAAATTAATGCTTTAGCAATATTTTAAAGTAGTTTATATTAAGCAATATTTAGTGAATTGAAATTTCGAATACGGGTAATAAAAATTAATTACTATTGTTTATGCTCTGATGATTATTAGTTTTTGGTTTAGAGAATATAAAGCGGATATCAGTTAATTAGACTTAACTTATTAATAAAATTAATTAATACAGTATAACATTGTGTGTAACGATTATTTAGCTCATTGTTGTTTGTAAACAAATGAAACATTTAAAAGAGATGCATATATTGTCTTAAATGATAATGATTGTTGTGATAAAAGGTAATAAGTGGGTTGAGTGTGTGTTGCGTAGGCATTCAAGTGCCGGTGATTTCTATTACATAACATATGCATTTCAGGAATTTCTAGTGTACTGTAGGGAAACACTCTGTACCGGTCTGTGAGCTCCTAAAAACGTATATGACATAAAATCACTTACTTGTGAACGATCTCTTTGAGTCGTTCGTTGGAAGGAAGCGGACATTTAGGGTGTAGAGTGAAATCCATGCGATTCTGTTGCATAAACGTCTGATTTAGCACAAGACCCGATTCACGGTAAATGCGAAGTACGGCAGACTTGAGTTCGTGCCAACACGTGCGCAACTGTTCGTGCGCTGTTTGGCCGCAATCCGAGTGTTTCTTACATATCGCGCACGAACACGACGTCGCTGTCACCTGTATTGTGGTGGTGGTCGTCGTTGTCGTCGCCGAACACGAGTTCGAGTTCGTTGTTTGCGTTGCGATCGATGCCGAAGACGTTGTTGACAGTGTTGACAGACTTGACAGGTTTGACAGATTTGATTGAAATGCGTTGAGTGGTGAAAGTGTTGAAAGAGTTGAAAGTGGAGAACAATCCGACGTATTCGTCACTTTTACTGTCACCGAACAGTTCGCCTCTCTTTCCTTTTCGATTATCTTTTTACAGTCCGAACAGAACCAAAGCGATACTTGTGGCGAATCGTTAGCGTCCGAAGCTAAACAATTCAAATACAATTAGTGTCACACTTAATATCACTACTAATATAAACATTACATTTTTGCGGATTGTGTTGACATCTACACAGTAAACACTTCCCAGAATTCAAGTCAAGATCTTTGACGCTATGATCTAACCACGACTTGTGATGTGGTAACGATTCGTCGTGAACGCAATCATTGCGACCACAGTCACCGGTGATGTCTTCGTCGTTGCAACCGATCGGTGATTGACGTCCTTCTAATACGCGATGTATTTCGTCCAAAACCTTCAAAACACAATTACAATAGACATTAATGGAAACATCATCAATAATACGGTACGAAGAATGGTTCGTGTCATACATTAGTGGGTAACTGTTCGCCGATCATACTGTTTCTGGCCTTATTTTTACATTTGCTGCGATTCTTTCGCTGTGGACTCGTAGACGTCATTATTGTCGCTATTGTTGTTGTTGTGGTTGCTGTTGCCTGCGATTCCGATAATATTGACATTCAAACACTTGGGCTTCAGTTAATCGATTACACGTTTTTCAGTGAAATCTCGAAAAATAATTAATATTATATTATATTAATATAGACTTTCTTCTCACAAATTAAAGTAATGTGTGCTGAAGTTATTTAACACATTATAACACACATTAACAGCACTGCAAAATTAAAAAACTTTTCAAAATTAATTAATTAAAAAAAACACACGCAAACAAAATTAAAAAATAAAACAAAAATACTGAATTAAATCTAAAAATTAATAGTTACTTTATTTAATGAGTTGATATATATTATTATTATTGGTTTTATTTGATTTACAGTGCGATATAAAAAATAAATTGATGAAAACAGACACAAAATGCCATTGAATACTGAACAACACACGAAAATATGGCGAACCTTTACGTTTCATTATTCAATACAAACGTCACTTACTGTTTAGTGTGCACTGTTTTTGTTATTAGCGCACAGTTATGACGTGAACGAACGCCACTCACTGCTATCGATTGTTTATTATTAATTGTGAAACACGCGTATTGCGCCCGAAAATTAATTTTGTCATTTATATGCACATTATATTCGTCTGTTTCGGTGTTTGCTGTGTGCGATGTATTAGGTTTCTAGAGTTAATTAGTGATTTAAAATTAATTTTATTTTGTTATGCGTTTTGCTAACATTATTACTGTGCAAAAAATAGGTGGAACTTTATTTTCGTATTTTTTTTATTGACATTTTAGTGCACAAATTACGTCATTATTTGTTTACTTTGGTAAAAATGTTTGCTGGAAAACTTTCTTTCGCTCGTATTGCGGTTTTGCGTTTGTAGTAGTCTATACGAAGCCATGTATAGTATACACTGTAGTGTTGCGATTGTTTTACAAATGTTTATAATTTATTAGGCGATAATGATGTTATGAAAAAATTAATAAATTTATTATTATTAGTTTGGCGGTGTATTTATTGTTTTTTATTAGGTTATCGATAAATTTAGAAAAACTCGTGAACATTTACAAATAAATTTTTGTAACACTATAATTAAAAATATTTGAGTGCGCGACGAAGAGTATACGAGAGCTTAAAACACACACACAAAGTTAATACATAAAAGTTTTTAAAATACCATAGAACTTAATAATAGTTTTATTATTATACTGTACTTCATAATAGCTTTGCTGAAAAGCATTTATGACTGTAAGCCAAAAAAGGAAAAATGATAACAATTGAAAGGGAAGTATAAGCAAAAGAATAAGAAAAGTTTACGAAAAAGATTACTCGGTATTATAAAAAACTTTTCTCAGCACAACTGAAGTTAATCTATAATAATGTAAAAACGCTATTAAATAAAAAACTCAACTTAAACTTAATTAAGTGAAGTCTTTGTGGTGTAGAGAGTTCTATAAATATATTAATAATATTCTTTAACATATATATTTATATGCATAATAATAAACATTAATAATTGCATTTTGGTATTAATAAATTATTTTTAGCCAAAACGTTTTTACGTGTCATTAAAACGCATTGCTATTTATTGTGTCATTACTTTTTTTATGAGTAAAACAATTAGAAAGACACTCATGAGAAAAACATGCGCGTATTATTAAATAATTTATTCTTTTCGGAATTAAGTTGTGGGGATTTTTAAAACACTTGCAATACTGACTAACTATGAGTGTCTAACGCATAAAAAAAACTAAAGATAGTAATCATAACTTTGTGCGAAAAAGTTCAATGAAAGCAAGTTTTTCTCTTCGAAAACATTTAGTTCTCATCGGCTTAGTTCTGAGGTTTTGGAAAAAAAGATGTGTGATCTCATCTATCTATTGGATAGAATTATTCATAAGCTAAACTAAAAAAAGTTAACACGTGAAACATTGTTTTTTGAAATACAATTTTTTTGTTTTATTCCCTGTACACTCAATTATTGTGGACTTTTGATTGACTGATAGGAGAAAATGATTTTTTGTATAAGCTTAAAATTAAATCGAGAAAATTACAATAAAAGTGTTATGCAATTAAAGTAATAAACGAGTTTTGTATACTGTTTTTTTTGCGCACATAAATTGTTTATTATATGTTGTTTTTTTTGTATAACATTTAGATTTAGAAAATGAGATCACAGCGAGATTAACTTATCCTAAAAAACCTAACACTTATCGTAAATAAAAAAAACTGAATGCTATTTTTCTTACACAATTGCTTTAAGAGTTTATATCTACTTTAAACGTGATTATTTTTAACGTTTTGCAATCATTAATTGTTACTAAAAGTTGTCGTAATAGCAGACTTTTTAAAAAATGGGTTTACGATAAGCAACGAAATTATTTTAATATTCATTTTAATAGATTCACTATTTATTATGTTGCCATTCAAATAGCGCTAAGATAACAAAGAACACAAATATTAAGGTTAACGACCTCATGTGCCCAATAGATTTGATTGTGCGAGTACTGTGTATATAATAACTTTTCCATACATAACCGTATAAATAAGTTATAATGTAGACAATACTCGAACGTAACAAAAAAAATCAAACCATTAAAATCAAAATTATTACACATAACAATGTAATAATTCTTTGCTCTCTCGTATATGAATAAACACATACAAACCTATTAAAGTGAATGGTTGAGTGAAACGTTTTTTCCGATTTTCATTTTTTTTAATTACATTTAATTCGTTTTTATTTGATTTGTAACTTTACTTTTTTTCCTAAAAATAAGTTTTTTTTTGCAAAATCTTTTCCATAATCCCTGAAGGCTTGCGCACATAAATTATTTGATGTTCTAAAAAAAGCGAGACATCTCATCAGCGAGGGATAAACATTGTAACAATATTTCCCTTCCGACGAAATCATGATTCAAGATCAACATAAATTTTTGCTAATTTTATTTTCAAATGGGAACTTAAAAAATTATATTTAAAGAGTTTCCTTTTATTTGGGGTTTGAACTTTCAAACGAGAGAATTAATTCAATCATAAGTATTTAAAAAAAGAATATTTATTTTTTAAAGTAAATTCGATAACTAGTTTTTCAAAGGTGAAACTAGTACTAAAACCTATATTGTTCCACAACACGGCGAACGAAATTATATACTTATGATTATACAAATAGTGATTTTTCTTATGGAAATTTTTTGGTGAATATAAATAAATAATAGTATAATTATAGCAGAAGTTCATACATAGACTGGTGATTGTAGACTTGATAGTAACGTTACGGAAAAAAGTTGGGAGTAGTTTTGAGAGCCTCGTGTAAACTTTTTTTCTATGCATGAGATAGTGTCCCGATTTGGGAGATAATTACACGGTATCGGCATTCCCACAATTCGTGTGTTATTATTTACTATACAGAGGGATTCGCTTTAAGAGAATAGGGATTTTCTTTCTCTTTTTTTCAGACACACATTTAGCATTAATTTATCGCAAAAGAGCAAAAACTTATAGAGCAAATGTTTCTTTAGCGTTAGTGTTAGTCTAAAACTTATTTTTGTGGCCTAGAACTTGAAACCGGTCTCACATAAGTTATACTTCTGAGAGCTCTCCTTATATATAAATGTATACTAAATTTGTTGTGGTGTGATATTTTGCAAGTATTACTTCTTGAACAAAGTACTTAAAGAAATGCGCTATAAGTTTGATGTGCACTATATTTTTAATGATATAATACGGAAGTTCTCATTCGGCGTGATTTCTTCTTTTCCATTGAGAGTGCATTGACGTGTAGTATATTTGCAAAATCACAACTTTTTATTTGTATATTTAAAACTTTACTTGTTTTAAGAGTGTGTGTGAAGTTTCAGTACTGTTACAGTACTAGTTGTCTAAAAGTTTTATTGAGTTGAGAAACTTTTTAAGAGTAAACGTTATTTTGCATGAATTTGAGAAATGGATTCTTTAGTGAAAACGAAAGATTATTAACATCTATAAATAAGGTAATAAAAGTTAGCGGAAGATTTCAAATGTTCATATGACTTGATCTCTAAAAGTGATAAAAGTATTTATCGATTATTATCCGTTACATTAACGCCAACAATGAATACATTAACCGAAGTAAATACCGCGGCGTTACTTCGATTATCACTAATCTCGGCATTATTTCTGCTGAACGCGATGTGTATTCTGCGTATGCTCTGCTGCGCTATTAAAATCAATCACTGTGTTCACACAATCACATGCGGTTTTGTGCTATTGTCTTCATCCGTTTATCTCTCCTCATGGTTACCCTATTTATTTCACTCATTCTATAATTCAAGCGTATGGCCATTGATCGACATCAAAGATCACTGCGTTATTCAGGTTTCTATCCCAATAGCGTATAATTTAATTTATAATTTTATACTTTCTAAATCTCTTTATTAAAAAATAAAAATCACGTATTGTTCCAAATAGCACTCAGTTAGTGGTCAGATAACCACAATTCTCTTAGCGTTACTGTGTATCCGAAAACTTTATGACGCATTCTCGCCGACAAAAGCGAAATCTCTGAGCTATGCGGCGTGTATTGCGTGGATCATACCACAGCTTGTTTATCTAACGATGGCCGAAATCGTTAACGTCGATGATAATAGCAGTTATCAATTTTTGGATAGAGTTCAGCACAATTTCAACGAAACGGCATCTTCACAGTCGCAGCATCCGAAGCCAGGAAACGAGGGATTCATGATATGCGTCCACAAAATGACGAGTGCAGTGATCGCGCAAATGTCTTGGCATTACGTTGTGCTCGTCATACCATTAACTGTTATGCTTCTAATCTGTCTCGCGGCTAATTATATCAAATACTCATTTAATAACAGTTTGTGTAAGTGAATTATAATTACACACACTTTTAGACTTTTTAATGCGGTCGCCAAGCATTTCGCATAACGTTTTCATTTCTTATCTGTTTTCGTGCACTCAATTCACTCATCTCTCACTTTTCTAATTTAGTAATTAATTCTCTTTAAAATTAAATATAACTTTACTGTATTATCTTTTAATTTGAATTACAGCTAAGATTGAAAGCGGTTGTAACTGTTCAAACGATGTGTTGCTATCGATATGCCTGTATCTTAACTTTAGTTGGCTCTTATTATTTCGTCCATTAGTGGTGTTGCGTACTCTAATGTCACAAAGTGATCAAACCGCTAACAATGAGTGGCAAACAATCCATCCATTCGTACAACAAACAGATTCTGTTTATCTTGACTTTGGATCTCATTTAATAATAGTTATTTTGAGCATTTGTGTCCCATTTTCATCTCAAGGCGGTTTCAGGACTGACTTGGAACAGAGAAAAAATATGAAACTGAATAAATACTGTCCGACGACAGCGATTAAAGCGCTCGAAGCGAATTATTTTGATTTGGATATCGCGAAAGATTCGTGTGATAAAGGAAGCGAAAAACGAACAAAAATCTCCAACTCGTACTATAGTACGAACACATTGTGATCGAAAATCACAGATAATTTTGCTTTTAAAAGTAATGCTCAATTAATGTTTTTTCTTTTTTAAATTCCAAAAATAATTATAATTTATTTATCAAAAGTAAAAAAATTATTAAAATTATTTTATGTTTTTATTATTAAAGTTTTGTGAAAAAATGTTTTAATTAAAGTTTTATCATTACATTACTCGCAGTACATTTACAGCATTATTATTTAAAAAAATTTAGGACATTTCTCCCTTAAAACAAAAGTCAATGTTATACTACGAGTGAACGTGACTACAGTCAGACTAAAACATTGAAATAAAGAAAAATAAACAAAATTAAAAAAATTGACATTGAGATGGAACAGTAGAAAAAATGTGCAAAATGTAAATTAAAAGCACAGTACATTATGACTATAATATAACAAACTTTATATAACTTATTATTTCAGAATATTATCATTAAACGATTGAATTATTCTGACATTTAGTGTCACATATCTTGTTACGCATCGCTTGCCTTCAAAAGCCGATAATAACAATGAACGCAAAAAAAAATATTTTTGTCAATAGTGATATTTGTGCTGAAAACACACGCTATAATTTGAATAATTGCCACACATTCGTGTACAGAGACTATTCGTATTGCTATGCCAGTGTCCATCAAAACTTTGTCATTCCCCTGTGTTATCCGCGTTTCTCTTCCTCTTCAGCGTAATTGTTCCGCAAATTGCACATATTTTGACTGTCAAGTATGATAGTTATATCAGTATAAACACGCTATTTTTCGATCTCAAAACTTGTAGTTAAATGTTAGCCGTATTGGGTATTAAGAGCTAAAATAGTTATTAAATTTTTATTATAGAATAATTTTATATAATAACACATGCGATATATATATTAAATTATTAATAAGAAAATAATTTATACTTTGGCTAAAAGGTAATCGAGGAAACAGGAAAAAATTTTTTTATCTAAGCAATTTGTTTTAATGAACGATAAATTATATTATTTTTTTAATTACTGTTAAATCACTATATTAATAATTTTTGTATTACTTCGTAATACATTTCACGACTCATTACAAAATCCTCATAAAAAATCTTCAGAAACACACATTCATTATTTAAAGTGTCTGTCAGTCATTTTGTTTTGTGTTATAGTTTGTTTAATTAATTGTAAACTTTATGCACCGCACTGTAAA
>JAQIVF010002412.1:0-11104 GCA_034698365.1 Steganacarus magnus | reverse complement strand
CATAGTAACGGACAATTTTTACGAATTCGTTGAGTTTCACCTTTTACCCCAGTGGGGCAAAAGGCGGGGTAAAACGGGGGTACTGATCTAATTAACTGATCAATGAATTAATGATCTAATATTGTTTTAAATCCCAAATGAAAATATGAGCTAATAATGTTTAATTAATAGAAAATGTATAATCGATATCAGTATATTTAATAAATTTTATATATGTATTATGATTTTAAATTGCAATTTTATGTTTTTGATATAAAAAACGAAATATTTGGTGTTATGTTTATTCCTTCCATCGATGCGTACATTGACAGCAACGATAGAATGTTGTCATCGGTTCGTCAGCAGATCTGGTTTGCATTTGCATGAAGTAAGCTCTATTGTGTGTACATTTTGGACACTTCTCCTCAACAGAGTCCACGTTATCCCACACACGAGCGTCACTCAACACTTCGTCCACTTCTTTCAGTTTCGGATATTTGCGAGATATAACGCTAGATTTGACGCGATGAATGTACGCACACGTGTCACAACTAAAACGATAACAACTGCCACTCTCTTCTAATGCGAGACGTGTTCCGCAATTCGGGCAAAATACCAACATTGTTAATGTTAGTTGTTGTTTGCTTGTTGTGTTTGAATGTGTCACACTTTCGGTCGTCTATTGCATAACGCAATGGTTTACTCATAATCAAAGTTAGTAAACGTCGTTATTTATGAGCAATACATGCAAGTTTATTGAAATAAATCATTGTGTTGTAATTTAGTGTTACGCTATAGGTTTTATAACACTTACTGTTGTGTTTGTATGTAATAATGGTAAGTTGAATAATGGTATTATTGTTAATTGTTTAAACATAAACGATTTATTTACATAATCATTATATGGAAAGTCAGCGCTATTTAACTTTCAAAGTCTTCTGACAGTGGTGTTGTTGTTGATCTGTACGTGTACTTATATTAGATCATTATTTACTACTTTACTTGATTCAAGAAAGACTGGGTATGTTTAATGCAATGTTACTAAATAATGATATATTCAATTATTGCATTACAGATTATTAGGAATATTTTGGAAATGTGCTCGAATTGGTGAAAGAAAGAGTCCATACGTTGCCGTTTGTTGTATCGCAATGGCTGTCAATAATTTATTTTTTTAAACCATTTATTATTGTAATACTATTTTATTTCGTCAATAAATGGTTCGCAATACAGTATGATTTTTTAAAATACAATATTAATAAAACATTTTTCATCCCATAAAATACTTTAATGCACGTAAAGAAATATTTATTTTTTGTAAATTCGTATAATTGGATAATTTTGATGTATTGAAAAGTCATATTCCGGAAAACTCTGTCACAAATATATTGAATTAATATATTAAATTTTCAATCTTAATTTCAAAGCATTACCTTTAAGTCCCTTTCATGTCCACTGGATAATAATTTTATCACAATAAAATTGGTTTTTGCTATCTTCAAATATGCCGATATCTGTTGAGTAAATTAAACGTGTTTGTAAAACAGCAGTGCTTCAAACATTTTCATTAAATTAATTGAAACTTTACCATTTAAATAAACGCATAATTAAAGATTAATCGAATGTTAACAATTAGCAATTAATTAACAGAAATAGCACTATAAACTTATTGTACAAATAACGTACAAAAGAATAATTATTTATATATTTGTAGAAAGAAATCAAAACTAAGATTGTGATGAAACTACAATTTATCCTATGTTGGCAACAAATAATAAATTTTGATAAAATCTTTTAGTGTTAAATTTTCGCGAAAGGGAGTCAAACGTATAGATTAACAATAATTTGGTTTAAAAAAATAAGTTTAACGTAGAAGTAATTTTTCATAATCAACAGTGACTCAAAACAAATAATACAGTATAGACTGAATATAAGTTATATTACTGGATATTAATTTCACTTACTTCCTCGCTTTTATCTGAAATGGCTTCAAGAAGTGCTTTTGATTGTTGAAAGCTTTTACATGCCATCAGATAAAGATCTGTAGAAGATTGTTGAGCAAATCTATCGGCAGTCATTTCTTTATATTGCATATAAGAAACGGGTGGCGGCGCTAATATGTTTCGAAACGGGATAAAACGATGTTCGTAACGTATCTGTTCTGTATTAAGCCCAGACCACGGAAGTTTCAATTTGCCATCCATTTTAAATGCACATATTGTTTTATAAAGGCCGCTGTTTAGGTGTTGCAAAGATTGGTATAATAAGATTTCTTGATAATGTGGCCTTTGTTTGCGTTTTTTTGGTTTAAGTTTTTTATTTGTGCGCCCTTTTTGTTGCTGCTGTTGAATTTGTTCTGAAATTTAGAAATGCAATTCTATTTTATTTAAACTAAATGTTTTCGCACTATTTTATATGAACAAAGTAAAATATTTGTTATTAAAAAAATATTTTATATCGATAAGGATTTGAAATTAATAAAAATATGAACTTATATTTCGCCAATCTGTGTATTTTAATTATTAAAACAGGAAATTATTGAAAAATAGTTTTCTTATTTTCTTGTCATTTTTTTTATTTTAAAAAATTGGATAATTTACTTTCATGAAAGTCTATTGAATTTTGAATACACTTATTTCAAAGGTGCGTTAACAGCGTATAATAATAATTTTAATAATAAATTTGTACGGTATATATAGTACCTGCAATCGATTCCTGTTCAAGTATCAAATTGCTGGCGCGGTTTAATGTTGAGACCATCCAACCAAACAAAAATTCATATAAATACCAAAAAATATAAGGATATTCATGCGGAGCATACAATTCCAACTCAAATCCAGACAATAAATATTGAATCATTACACGAAGTATATGATACAAAACCCAAGTACTGTAATATCCAATATGACTGCATTGAGGTTCAGTTTTTTGAGTAAAGTTATTCAAATTGCTGTCAATCTTTTCCGCTTCTTCCTGTAAAACAGCTAACTCTTCAAGAACTTGCGCCAACTTCTCTCTCTGTCGCGCTCTGTTATGGCCACAAATCTGAGTGAGTGTTGCCATTGGTCTTATGCATCGGTTGAAAAAATTTTCTAACAAGTCTTTAGACTGTGGATTATTATTAATGAATGCGCTTTTAGTGCACAGTGAAGGAGGTTTGATAAATAGTTTACAAGCCTCACGTATCACTTCGGACATGGCATATGTACCAAAAACAACGTTCGGATTCGGTAAATATAAAACTTGTAGAATTGAACGCGAAAGCACACATGAAGATGGAATATTTTTACTAAAATCGTTGAAGAATTCAAGAGCAGAATGATATGAAGCGCATTCATATATTTTACAAACACGTTTAAGTCTATCAATCAAATGAGTTAAATATTCAACCGCTTCTGTCCTGGTTTTCATTTTAGTATAGCGAGGAAACGTCGGCGGAAGTAAGCGTTGATTGACTAGTGGCTCAAATCCCATAATAGTGGGATAATCAGCTCTATGTCCGTGTGTGCTCGAACTCGAGCTCGAATCTGCTTGTATTCCATATGAAATCGATTCACTCCATCCTTGAAGCAATCCATTACATTGATTCAAAATCTTTTCAATATCTTCGTAAATATTGGTATTCACCGGATTTTTCTTATTATTTTTGTTAATTATTTCTCTTTTAAGAGTAAGTAATAACTGAAAAAGTAATCGAGTAAATCTAAGTCTTATTAGTAAAGCGTTTGCTAATTGACTCGTTTGGTAATCATTATGAAATTCGTTTTGTGTTTGATTCGATTCGTTAACAGATCTGTGCATATTTTTAATTTTTTTATATAATTCGTCCTCAACTTCTCTGATACTCGTACACGCTTTTGCATCACTAATATCACACGCCAACTGATAGCCATATATTATCGGTTGAAAGTCTTCCTCTTCAAACACATTAGCTTTCGATACGAATTCTCTAATTATGTCAATCAGTTTCAATATTACAATACAAAACATTTTGATTGGTTTATTAGTTATCTGATTCGGATTATGAAGATATAAGTTAATAAAGACGGTTTGGGCCAAAGAATGTCCCTCAAGCCATGTCACAAAACAACCGAACGTGTCATCAATTATGGCAATCTGTTCTTCGTATCTGAAGTTATCGATCTTTAATCGTCCGACTTTTAACGACTGTTCAAAGTTGAGTACTTTCTTATTAGTCTTATTACATAGCATTCCAGCATCCATTTTCGGGTCCATCATCTCAATCGCTGACATCGCTTCAAACAAACCAAATAACGAATCGTGAAGTAACTCACCTGAACATAACTCTACAAAACAAATATTTAATATATTCAACAAATTAATTCAATAGAAATGTTTATCGAAGTATTGGCGATTTACCATCAGTTGCGCTATGAAATAGTTGTGTCACATCTTTCCAGTTAAAGCTTACTTCTTGCGGTAATACATGAGTTTGAGTACATGTTTGGGTTGTATTTTCGCTTTCCATATTAATTAGTATAAACAAAAAATGCCTTCAATCATTCAAACTGAAAATATGCGAAATGATTCGCAATAAGCAGCAGAACTCACTCGTCAGCTGCGGATCAAAACTTTTGTTGATATTAGTGTTACACTCACGCATTGCTGCTGCACTGCTAACACTGCTGACACCTGACAACGCACCGCTAAACTATTCACGCGTACAGACGAAACCACTAGATTTCAGTGATTCACCATTTGTTTGAACGCCATTTCTGTTTTTGTGCTGTGATTGTGTGTCTATACTATCATATATTATATATCATATACATATTTGCGTCGTTTCTCACGAGTCAGTTTCACATCTCGAATATTATCACATAAAATCATAAAATGGCGGAAAAGATAGATATGTCACTGGACGAGATAATAAAACGTGATCGCATCACACTTAACAGTGGAAAGCGCGGTCAAGGAGTGAAAAGGCGCGGACGACCGCTCAACAGAGGGGCCACAAGTGGTTCAGCTCTCGCTTCTGGTGGTGCGGGCGGTGCCAGTGCTGGACCTGTTAGGAGTGGTGCGCGCACTAACAGACAAATGCCTTATTCAAGGGTGCGTTCAATTATCAATTATAATATATATATTAAATTTAATTATAAAATACTTAATTTGTAGCCGTTCTCAATGCCAGAGAAATGGCAACACGATTTGTTTGAGAGCGGAGTGCGGACGCGCAGCAACGCTAGTGCTGGCGGTGGTAGCGGTGGTGCTTCGCATTTATTAGTTTCTAATCTCGACTTTGGAGTTTCAGGTATAAATATATGTTGCATTTGGATTTTTCATTTTGTTCACATTTTGTTTTGAATATCACTTTAAATTTTTAATTAGTAATAGAATTGAACTGAAGCATAGTTGACTTATATTTTAGATGCCGATATTCAAGAACTGTTTGCAGAATTCGGTGCATTACGCAAAGCTGCAGTCCATTACGACAGGTCTGGTCGATCTCTTGGTACCGCAGATGTGGTATTTGAACGAAGACTGGATGCTATGAAGGCTATGAAACAATATAACGGAGTACCTCTCGATGGTAATACTACTCGAATAATTTATTCTTGACATTTATCTTATATGTCAGCCATTTTTGTTGATAAACGAAAATCCACGTAAAACGGACTGAACTTGAGGTCCACAGTAGCTTATGAAAGGAATGCGAGTCTTAATTCTCTGTATAGGACGCCCTATGAAAATACAACTGGTTAGCAGCGAGACTTCTATCGGCGCCAGAATAGGAATACCCGAGAATAACAATTTCAATAGAACTCAAAATAGAGGTCCACCAAACAGGAATCCAAGGCGAAGAGGAGGTGCGGCTGGTGGTGGAGGCAGAGGAAGAGGACGAGGAGGTGGTGCTGGAGCTGGAGCTGGTCAAAGGTAATCATTACTCTTTATTTGTCAATTTTGTAATTTATGCAACTATTGAATGCTTTCAAATTTTTACCCAACCATTTTTCTCAACCGATCTGTTGAAAGTTGATATTTAAAAAAAATTGAGTCTAATTGTCGGAATTAACTATATATCGAATCTTAACAAGAGATGCGTTTGGATCCAAATTATCAATTGCTTATAAATAATAATAATAATAATTATTATTATTATATTAGGTCTTTCTAGTCTTAAATATTTTAGCACATTCTATATATTGATTTAAATTTTGATTTGCGACCATATGATGATATTTTGTTTACTTGTATAGAAAGTACTGCAATGTTTTAAAATTGTAAAATTTCTTTATTTTAGGCGATTTTGAAATTTGCGAAAAACTGCCATCAAAAGATCAAATGATAATGCTTATCAATTTATTTAAATAAATTTATTATCTTTGGTTTAATATTGTTAATTATTTTAATTTGTAAAAATATTTTGATTGCGTTATAAAGACAATTAAACAGTTGCCATAAATTAATATTTCAAAAATAATTATTAATTTTGTAATAAAAATTTCAATCACTTTTAATTCAATTTTGTATACTTATATTAAGAATAAGTTTACATAACTGTATAATTTTTTACAAAAGCATGAAAATTTATTATTTAACTTTGGGTTTTAAATCTTTAAATGTTTACATATATCCTGAAATATGATTATATTTGTTTAATTTAATTTATAATTATATTCAAACAAATGCACATTTACTGAAATCGTTTTTCTAAATAAATTACGAGTAATTGTAGTTAAATTTTACTGATTAGTAGTTAAAGTCTATGATTTATAATATTTGACCAGAATTTCGATTACTCTGGCAGGGAATATGTCTTATAAGACGCTGACTACAAAAACAAATTTTTTAGATATTATTTTACATGCTTTAAAAATTTATATAAATAAACTACAAATTTCATATCCTATGGTCTATTTTGATTATATTACCCACTAATGCTTACTTAATTTCTTCATTTAATTTTTGAATATCAATTTGTTAAAAAATAATGATTAAATTGCATAATCATTGGTTTTTTATTTATGATTTTTGTACTAAATCTGCTCACTATATTTACACTATAAAAAGAAAAATAATGTTTACAAAAAATCAAAAAAGTGTAATATAAATTATTTGATAGGAAATCAGTGCCGACTGCAGAAGAACTCGACGCGGAATTGGATGCGTACACCAATAAGGTATTACATCGATACCATCGCTCTCTACTACCTATTTGATTATAGATTCATTATTGATTTTTTTGTAACCAGATGTAAATTTTTGCAACAAATTCATCCCAAAAAAAAACAATACATTCACCCATATTTGGAAAATATTATATTCGTAGTAATCATATATTTTAAATCATGAAGATAATCATAATTAGACATTAAAATGAATTATGGTATACATAAAACTTTATTTTTAGTTTCTGTGAATAATGTTTTAATAAACAAAAAAATAAAACTAAGGAATTTTGTTTTACACATTTTATATACAGTTGGCTAATATTTTTACTACGCTTTACAAAAGTTTTTGCCACAAATCAAATCAAATAACGCCTACATATTATATTCAAAAATATTTAAACTCATTACTCTATTCTATTGCTCATTAATTTGAAGAGCGCTTATATAAAGATAAATCAATAAATAATTATTGTTCGAATAAAAACAACATAAGAAAACTTTAATTATGTATTATAAATAATGCTCTACTGTACCATAATATCGTAAGTTTGTCAAGAATACTGCGCATATTATCATAAGCTTAAATGTAATTTTTACCACCGGATTCTGGGAATTATACTATTTTTTAAATACAATAGTTAAAAGTCGTATTTATTTTAAAATTAGATAAAACAACTAAAAAGATTTAAATCCTAAATTATAGATAAAACTAATATCATAACTTACTGTACATAAATTTTTTTAAATGAAACAATTATCATTGAGGTTCTGTTGATAATTAAAGTCATTATATTTTAATGTAATGACTAATTCGCAAATGTTTAAGTAAGATTGACAAACTTGTATATTTAACAATGATTAATAATTTTCCTTTTATAATAATATGATAATATGTTTGTGTTTGTGATGCCTCTTTGTTACCGTAGCTATTATTTTACCACAACATCTTTTTTTCTTAAGAGCAAATAAATAAATATATATGCGTTTTAAAGGCACACTTCCTCATAAAAGAAAATAAATAATTGAATGTTAAATAAATATATCGAAGTCAATAATCATTTGCCCACTCATTTTCTAACAGAAAAGTGTCGATTACTTCTTTCATCGATAAATTTGGAACCAAGTGATCCGAAGTAAGTGGTGTTCGTGTCACCGGATCAAAGTGACCAACTCTTTGCAAGTGTTCCTCGATATCTTTGCGATCATAAGTTATTCCGCTCGGAGTTATAACCGGATCGTGCATTATTTCGAAACTGATTTTACCACATAAGTAATCGGGAACATCACGTTTCTATCAATTATTTAATTATATAAATATTGATCCATTTATTAGATCATTAGAAGTACTATTAAATACCTTTCTTCTCGTATCGAGAACAGAGAACATTGAATTCACATCAGACAATCGT
Source organism: Steganacarus magnus (assembly GCA_034698365.1). NCBI lineage: Eukaryota > Metazoa > Arthropoda > Arachnida > Sarcoptiformes > Steganacaridae > Steganacarus > Steganacarus magnus. The sequence continues at coordinate 2,583 of JAQIVF010002412.1, read as the reverse complement.
TTATCAGTAGTGATATTAATCATGTGTGTCAGTTCTTTAACGGTATTCTCGTCTACAATAGCGTTGCTGTCAATATCCGACTTTAATTTGTTCAATTCTGCGCTTCTGTCCATTTCAATCAATCTGTTCAGATATGTCTGTAATTCGATTTCCTCTTTGATGCGTTTTTCTTCGACAACATTAAATCGTTTTTTTCTGGCCAGTCTTAACTGGTATGCAATTTCATCACCAAAATTAAGCTTTTGATCTTTTGCTAAATCATGAGCTATTAAACAATGCAATGCAATGAGTATGTGTGGTATGTGTAGTATGTGTGGTGTGTCATGTCATATGTGTTATGTCATACCTCTTTGCAAGTGTTTGATAGCATCGTCGTAGTGATCCATTTCCAGCAATGCCTGTCCGAGAAAGAAGTGACCCTTAATCAGGTTTGGTTCGATGTCGAGCGCTCGTCTGCTGTCTTCGCACGACTGCTGCCATGATTGCAATTTCAAATAACAAAGCGCTCTATTAGTAAAGAATGTGGCGATCGATGAGTTTCTGTTAATAGCTCTCGAGTAGCAATTGATGGCTTCTTCGTATTTATGTAAATTATAACACTTGTTTCCCTCATCTTTCAACTGAAAAGCGCTCAACTCTTGCTTCATGTCTAAACCAAATTTGGTGTTATCTCCAGATTTAGTCGCCTTATGGTGACCGAAGTGCCTTAAACGAAACAGTTTTGACAAAACAGTCTAATCTAACAAACTATTAACAATTAATTATATTTTCATTGAAAAACTACTTTATTATTTTATTACTTATTTACAATCAAATACAAAACTACAATGTGTTCTGTTATTATCGCTAAAAATACATGTCATCTCCAGCTGTAGCTGTTAGACGTTATTCTCAAAAACGATTTTCGCATTACATAAAAGTGGTTATTCTCACCAATAATAGTAATTATTTTATGTATTTTATAGTATGGTTAGGATTTCTCAGAGAAGAGTAGATCTCGACCCACAATTTAAAAAGTGGTGTCATCTAAAAATACTGAATCTTCAACGGAAGGAAAATTGTAAACTTTTAAATTTAATAGAATAAGTTTTTGTTAATATTTTTAAAAATTGCAACTAAAAATAAAAAACAATGCCAAATAAGATTTTCGATCAAATTATTTAAATCGAAAATAAGGATAAAAGCACTGTCTAGACAATGGACCCGTAAGCTCCAATATACAACCTCTATACATATGTTATACAATATAGTAGAAGTGATGAAATGTCAAAACTATTTAGAAAAATACTTTTTGACGATTCTTCAGATAACGTAATTATCTTAAAACTTTCGATTGCTTTTCATCAATATTATCAATAGCTTATACTACGAATAAAAAATTTTTAAATAATAAACGCGACTATAATATAAAAACAATAACGAACATTAATTAATGAGAGCTCACTTTGACTTCAAAGAAATTATATTATTTCGTTAGGGATTTTCGCATTTCAATATATATTTCATTATCGTTTACTTTATAACATTGCCTAATTTCTAATATTATTCATCTTTCGTTATCTTTCGCTATATAAAATCCCTTTTTTAACATAAAGAACTACTCACATACAGATATCTCAAATCGAAAAGCTCATGATTCAATTTTTAGACGATATTAGTTGTTGTGTGGTAATTTATATAGGGTGAAATTATTAATAATCACTAGAGCTCCAATAATACTAGCATTTTCTATCAATTATTATCAATCAATTATCCTATTCAATTATTAATCTAAAAAGATCGGATTTTCGAACCACAGTTGCTAAGCAACATATGCAATATAAAGGCATTTAAAGCATTGTAATGTGACTCAAATGTATTTGAATGTTTTTCAATGCGCTAACAAATTAATAATAAAAATGTAACTAAAAAGCGGCGCGTTTGATCAAACATTTAATGAAATAAATGATTTAAATGAAACACATAGATTGTTTCTAACATAAAAAGGGGGCAAAATAACATTTGTGTGTTCATTTGTTCATTAACGTGAGAGTATATTAGATAGTTTGAGAGCTGTGGTGATAATTTAGTAGATATAAAAAGATTACATCTGAAGAACCATGCGTAGCAGGGCTTAAACTAGTTTTCTTTTATTTAAATTATTATTTCTTGTTTTGTATTCAGAAAGTATATAAAATTGAGTAATTTCAGCCTTTTATACAGTATATGCCATTTATTATAATTTCTTTGATAAATGCTATTTTTGCAACTTTCGCACAAAGGAGAAAAATTGTTGTTTAAATCCAACGAGTTGTTGTAAAGATTTGAAGAAACTCCAAGTTCTTTTGAAGCTATAATTTACTCTCTTTTGAAATTAATTTTGAAATTCTCTATTGTGAAGAAGTTTACTTGTGTTGAACATGTTTAATCATAAATATGATTTTATGGATTGATAATTTAGAAATAAACAAGAACGACACATTCATAGAGAGCTCACTTTTTTAGTTAAAATTAATATTTATTCTAGTAGACTCAATAAATAAAAATATTTTCTGTTCAGTCTTTGGTAATGTCACTCTAGATGATGTTCTTAAATAAGTAATT
>JAQIVF010002411.1:0-11112 GCA_034698365.1 Steganacarus magnus | reverse complement strand
GATGTGGAGTTTTTAGTGTGGAAGAGAAAAGCGTGGGTCACTCGGGTGTACAGATTTGTTAATCACACGCGTTGTGAGTGCAGAGAGAAGACCGACTTAGACGAGCATCTGTTATCTGAACGAAGTTCAACACATAAGTCGGACACAGGTCTATCCTCAACCATCATAATAGGACTAATAGTGATGTTTTCGGTGTTAATCATCGCAATGATAGCATTAATTGTTTTGGTAGCGATATATTATAAGAAATATAAGCGATATAAACGCGTTAAACAGAATACTGCAGCGAATTTAGCAAAAAACTGAACTGATTTTTGAATACTATAATTTTTTTTAGATTTCAAAAATTTAAACTTTAGAGTCAAACAAATAAATCAAAAAAAGGATGTTTGTTTGAAAATTTTAAGTACAAATTTGAGTGCGAATCTCTATTAAATTATTTCATTGATTATTAAATGTTTTACAATAATTCATAACTTTATTAAAATAAATTCGTAAAATTATTATTTGACTCTAACTTAAAGTTTAATCCTAAGAAATGTTATTTTTTTGAGCGTGAGCTAAAATTTCATGGATTTATTGTCTCAAGTGAAGGCAAACGCATCGATTCGGAGAGAATCAATATGATGTTATCATTAAAACCACCGAAGAATTTAAAGCAAGCCAGACATATCAATGGTCTCGTGACATGGGTTCGCGAATTTTATCAGTTAAAATATACCATAAAGCCATTGTATGACTTAACAAAAATAAACACGCTATTCAAATGGACAGATGTCGAACAGCGATGTTTCGATAAACTTAAATTGATTTTGACTAATCCAGCAATATTAGTACACCCAGAAGCGGGCTGTGAAAAGTTTATACAAAGCGATGCATCAGATTTAGCAGTAGGCGGAGCCTTAATGCAACGCTATCCAAACGGAAAGCTCGGAATCATTTCATTCTTTTATCATGCCTTGTCAGCTAACGAAAGGAAGTGGAGTACGATAGAGCGCGAGCTCTATGGCATAATAATAGCCGTTAAAAAGTTCCGAAAATACTTAATATCACAGTATTTTACTATCTTTAGCGACCATTTGCCGCTACAAAGTTTGAATAAATTACATAACTCAACTAACTTACGCCTGAACCGCTAGTGTGCCGCCCTATCAGAATTCGATTTCTCCATTAAATACATCAAAGGAACAAGTAATGTCATCGCTGACGTAATCTCGAGACTTCGAGTCAATTTAAACAGCAATAACATCGAATGTATTAGTAGCGACGAATTAAAGAAAATTTTAGACGCTGACATGACTCGAGACTATGATGAAGAAGACGAGACTGACGAAAGTTATTGCGTACAAATAAATAATTTTTTTGACAATATTACTTATCCGACCGAGCAATCGTATGTGGCATCAAAAATAATTAAAGACGTTTCGCTCGAGAAACTAGAAAATTTCGACGCAACTGATTTTTATAATGCTCAACAATGTGATGACTATTGCATGGGGATAATTACGAAAATTTCAAGAGGCAGCAGAAATCACAAGAAACTCGCGAATAATTTCCACATTGATGAATTAAACCGACTCTATCATAAGAGAAAACGCAGCAGAACTGGTGTGTCACAGTATCAGTTAGTCGTCCCAAAAAGGTTAGTGACAGCAATAATTCAGAAAAACCATGACTTTAGTGGTCATTCTGGCTTTGATCAGACTGAAAAATTAATTAGCGAGAAATTTTGGTGGCCATGTCTTCGGCAAGAAATTCGAGCCTATATCAAGTTTTGCATAAAATGCCAGCAAATAAAAACTCGCAATCATAAACCATTTGGCATTGGAAAGGTCCAAGCGGTCAGTTTAGAACCAATGGAAACCGCCCACATTGATGTCATCGGTCCTCTTTTTAAGACAGAAAAGGGTAATCAATATATCGTGACTTTTACAGATCGTTTGTCACGTTTTCAATACATGAAAGCCATACCAAATCAAAAAGCCACGACTATTATAGACTTTTTGGAAGAAATTGCAACACAATATTCCGTTCCGAAGAATTTAGTCACAGATCGTCACGCATCATTTATGTCGGAAGTTTTCCAACAATATTGCATAGACTTAGGCATACGACACAAGGCGACAAGCAGTTATTACCCCGAGGGAAATGCGGTCGCAGAATCAAGTAATAATCGTATAATTTTAAAAATGAAAGCATTAGCCCATAAAGACGAGAAAAATTGGGATAAATTTTTGCCATTAGCGACACGTTTCGTAAATAACTCAATTAACCGTACAACGGGTTATTCGCCGTTTTATCTCATGTTTGGCTATACATCGAAGACCGATATTGACCGAAAAATACAATTAGAAAATGTTAATGACTCGGATATTAATTCAGATTTCTCACCATTGGAAAAAGCTCGCTATGATTCTCAACAACGAATTTTGGAATTTGAAAAGATAACCGCATAAAAGAAAAATGACAATTCAATTAAACCAAACTTCAAAATTTGCGATTTAGTTTGGGTGATCGACAAAACTATCGCACCCGGAGTCCAATTTGGCAAATTTAGACCGCCATATATTGGCCCATATGTTATCGCCGACATAGTGAACCAAGACATTTATAAAATAATTTCATTAAAAAAGGAAAGTCACGTTTACGAACAGTAACATCACGTTTAGTGAAACGCTATTATGGCGATATTCCAAGAAAATTTGAACATTTCAAACAAGCTATAGAAAACGGAAACTATATCGACCATATCGACCCAAAAAACAATTATACAAAAACATTTGACGTTCAAGATTATGTGAAATGGCTCGCATCGGACAAACTACATACGATACGAAAGAAAATAACTTCTGTGAAGGAGTTAGAGAAAGCTGAAAATAAAATCGAAGCTGAGCTTATTCAACATAACCTGAATGTCAATGAAGCGTCAGAGAAAGATACTTCGCCAAAGGTTAGAACGAAACGCAATAATAAAACTCTTTCGCGAGTCGCTCGCAAAGTTAAAGCAAAAAAGAAAGAGTTCGCAAAATTAATTAATAAAGAGAAAGCGACTATAAAATCCGTACGCTCGGGAAGAGTGATTAAACCGAACAGTCGCTATAAAGATTTCGTTACGAAATAGACTGATAATTCAGTTAATTTTTAAAATTTCACAATTTTATTAACATATTTTAATTAGTTAACAAATTTCGAATTTTATTAATATTTAAATTAACATTAATCCAAACGATTGTAATAGCATTTATGTGATATTTGCTAAAAGAGCTTAAAATCGCTCATGAAGTGAGGCTAAACGCGTTTATAATATTATAGTTGAATTTTATAGTCAATTGTGTTATGCCACAGTCTTTCGCACATTAACGCTCATTACAGCCCTTTCGCACCTAAAATAGCCTTAGTCTTATATTATTAAATAAAATTTCACAATTTCAGCAAACCTTACTTTCAATATTTTTTAAAAAAAAATATCATTGAAAATTCATAAATATTAAGCGTTTAAGCTTAAAATTTTATTTGAGTCTCGCGAGCATCAAATAAAATTAGTGGTTCGAAACTCTAAATATTTCATTAAATTTTAATGCGAAAGAAGCGGTCAGAAGAAAAAATTCTGTACATTATAACATTACATTCAAAAATATAAGCATTGCATATACAATTTAATACGACTTCATTCAACCCACACTTGCAATAGACTAAACTCTCGCGAAAAAGTTTTTTCTTTTTCTTTTTCTTTTCTATCGCGAAAGCATCGCATATACATTATGCAATAAATTCAACGATAAGTTTTGAATGTGGCATAAGCTAACGAGCGAAAGCAATTTCGTCTCATAGCTCCCTCACCTGCAAAAATGCATTCCTACCAATTTATAAGTGACGAAAGAGACAAAGACAGTCTGAAAAGTAAAATGAAATCATTAAAACCGACAAAAATTCGCTTAAAAATGGTTAAATTTTTGAAGAAAATAGCGTTTTTTAGACGCAAAAATTTAAGTGAAAACGCTAGTAATCACAGTGAACGTCAGATAGCGTCAACATCGCAATAAGTAACCGTTAGCAAACGAAACATAACAGCAGTCAGTTTACGATACGACAGCAGTGAATACATTACATACGAGAACCCATCTTATTGTGTGTTTACACCTAACGAACGCATATTCACTAACCATCGCTATTATCAGTTCATTATGGCATTCGATTGGGATTACGAAACTCATCGCTGGATGAAAGAGTATAACGACAGCGATTTTGAGGAATCAAACGCCGCAGAGGTAACAGTTGTCGGATCAGCGCGAGCGACAAAAGACCGTATTTACGACTACACGAAAGGTAATCAATTTTTGAAAATTGTGCGCTCAATCAATTAAAGGCCGCTGTCGAATACATGCTTCATATCGAAATGGACAGATCGGTCGTTCAAAATGAAAGCTACAGATTAGAGGCGAAAATCGCGAGCACAGCGTCAGACTGTCACACTAAATATGACAGGTTTTGTCCGCACTGACACCGTTTATGCACTCATTCCGGCATTTGTTTTGGCTGAGATTGCAGTTATAAATGGCATCTCATATGAAAATACTTACGCAGCGATCGCTAAACTCGATAATTTAGCTAATATTAAGCCAAATTGCGATTTTGAGCAAATGATAAATAGCACGTGGCGTTACATCTAGACCGAACTCGAAGGCGAAATCACTGACGTTCTCAAATATTATTACCGTAATGGAAAACGTGATCGCATTATAAGCGCTAAAGTCGTGTATTTACAACATTGGGAGGAGAAAACAATTGTCATACGATCGCCAACTTATTTAGCATTGCGTTTATTTAATTTAGCGGCGATAAAATATTACGTGAGCCGCAGAAATGATCTCTGTCTTTACCCAGACCTCGAAATGAAAGACACTAAGGCTAATTTTTTGGTGATCCGTGAGACGCAGAAAACAGATGCGGTGCTGCAGCGCATGGAGAATGCTATTTAGATCCAGCGAAATATGACCCAAATGTGTACGATTGCAGTGACAAATGCGCGAATTGGTATAAAGGAGAACACTATTCAGAAATTGATTATTGCAAATAAAACAATGTGAGCTTAATTTTATTACTATAATTAGATGTCATTTCTTATTCGTACAATTAATTATAATTCTAGAGCACTCACCGCAGTGGTAACACTAGATGCGAAAGTATAGGATTAGAATGCGAGTCACTGTCAAATGGGTTTCGCTGTGTATGCGTTGGAACAGCAGTAAACAGTCTAGTAATTCACAGTAAAGACTTTACAGATGATTTGTAAGTTGAAATTTCCCTTTAAACTTTTAAATATTAAATTCTTTGTTATTTAAAAAATACGTTTAAAAATTTCTAATGTATTTCGTAGACCGAATTTATGTTACAACATTCATGATCCACTTGACAAATCTGTAAACTCCGCTTAATGGGACAAAACCCGAGATAATAGATATTTCCCTAAAGGCAACGATAATAAACTAGAATTAAAATTCGAACAAATTAGCATCGAAAATGTCGACATTTGTCTATCAATAGCGTATTCGAATCACGAAGAAAATAAAAATTTAATAATAAGTTACGCGAATAGTAACGAAAAAAATCTTACTGTAATAGTTTTATTATTTGATTTTTGGCTAAATAGTGTCGATAATGATAGCATACAGTTTTGTGTACTCGATTTCCTTTACACATACGCCAAAAACTTCTCGCTATTAATTCAAGTGAAAGCTACTAACAATGGTTGGACTAGCAATAACTTCACAATGAGTTACGTAACACGAGCTAAAAAGATTAATAAAAGGTTATTAAATTTTGAACATAATTGGCAATTTGCGAAAAACTCGGAGCCGATAAACGAATGATGGCTAAAAATACCGAACAAAGGTTTTGACGAAAATTTTCTTTACTCACTCGATAGAAAAAATAACTTCTCAGTAACTTTTAAATGTATGTTACAAACATTAATTATTTATTTTATAAAGTTAAATGATTTCAAATGTTTTTTTTTCAAAAATAATAAATATTTACAGCCGATGTAAAGCTGAAAACGAAGTCAACCGCTTTATTCATGATTGAATGGATTAAAGGCAGCACATTGTTCTCGAACGCACACAACTCTTTCTCTGTGCGTTACAAAGTTTTCTGGATAAACGATGCTGTTCTCAGTTCGGAGTTATACGCAAACTCGATAACTGCGAAATTGTATAGTTTCGCGAACAATAGCCTAGCAATTTCGGCGTTAAATATTACGCGATCAAAACCGAAAAGAGTAGGCGACTATGTTGTGTACGAAAATAATAAAATAGATTTATCGCCGGTTAACGACCAATCAATGTTTAAAGTAGCGTTTGAGATCGCGAATAATTTTCCGAATTTAAAACTAGAGCCACCAAACGAACCAATAGAAGTCAGCATCTATAGTGTGTCTATTGGTGATTCGTGTTTCGTCAACAATCAGAAAGTTTGCGTCTCTGATCATCAATCAACATGCGAGTGTGAGACACTCAGTCCGAATGAGTTTCAATGCACGTGTAAGTATCGTAAAACCAGTGGATATTATAGTTTCGCCGATTCGTTCGAGAATCAGTGGCCAAGTGACCAATAAGATTCCCGCGTGACTGTTGGGCGGGCAAAGAACAGTCACCTGATTGGACGCGCTGTTGTTCAGCGACGGTTACGTGTGCGCCGAAAATTCCACGTAGACATCAAAACGGCAAACACGTTCCAAAACATTTAAAAAATCGTGATTTATTTAAGAAAAGTAAATCTTTTAAATAAAATCATTTTATACTAACAAATATATCATTATTTTAATTAGTTTACGATAGATTAAGTTAAAAATAATTGACAATATAGATAGATATTTATTTCGAAAATTTTATTTTATTTTTAACATAAAAATATTTCTGTAGAAAATTTTGAAATCTTTATAGTTTTTTAACATAAAATACTGCAAAAATTAGCAAAATAGTATAAATGAAATAGTTTTTAGGTAGAAGTGTCTGTTGCGTTACTCGTAGTCAGTGCAAAATTATAAATCATTTCTCTTTAGGTTTAATCAATATTTATTTTTAAAAGTTACTCGAATATTTAAAAATTTATCTTTAACGCTATATAAAGCTTTACCCTTTTAACCAGGTTAAAATAAACCAAATAAGTAAAATGAATATAATTACAATACCCAGTACTTTCTTAAAACGCATTTCTTGAAAAAATTTATAATGTTCTATTCTCCAAAAATCGCCTTCCTTTTGGTTTACAATACTGCAAACCATTAATTCGACAAAGGTATTAGATTTTTTAAACTCATTGCGACCAATTCGTTCGATTTCTTCCATCGTCTTAGTTGTGTATCCAATAAAAATAATATCTCTCCCTTCATAAAGATTACCGGGTTTAGTAATTTGAAAATCTCCACCTGGAAAAAAATTCTCTTGCAGATTAATTAGTTTGTCTTCAATTAATAACGAGCAAGTGTCTTTGATGAGTTGCATTTCATCTGTTGATTTAACCATCCAAACATGGTTATTATGCACTAATTTTGGACCGCGAAGCAATTTTATAATTATACGAGCGTACTCGTTCAATAGCGCATTATCTGAGCTTAAATAATCTGTTAGCTTTTCAAATGAACCATCCTCAATTAGTGCGTTATCTAAAATCGCAAAATCACCAAGACTTTTCTGAACCAATTGATAGACCAAGTTTGTTAATAGATGGATTTGATCAACTATTTCTCGAAAATTATAGTTTTGTACTTTAAATTTGAGAAAAAACATTGAAAATGAAGTAATTTGAATCGCTTGATAGTGAGTCAAAGTGCCATATATTACAAAACGCGACGCAATGACAAGACCCAGTCTTATTAAATTTTCTTCGCATTTGTCTCTTAGCACAGGACCTAACTTATTGAAAACAGACTCACAATAATCAAAATGTTTTCGTGATATTGAAAGAATAATCATTAAGTCACCAACTAATCCATCGTTAGACATTTTGTTTATTTAGTAAAAACTTAACTCGTTAAAATTACGCATTGTCGCTACTGCATATTAAATAATTTGAGTAGAAAGGAAAAAAACTAACTGTTGTTTAGTTAAACATTTTATCAAGGTGATCACCTAAGCTTATGAATAGAGATGAGCAACATCTAAGATTAAGCTCGAGCTTAATTTCAGCTCATTTTAGAGATGATAAACAGAAAAAATAAGCTCAACTCTCAAAGATTTAATTCCAGATCAGCTCATCCTTCATCTCAATCTTTGATATCAAAAATCTAAAATTGGAGCACTGAAAATTGATATCAAAAATCTAAAATTGGAGCACTGAAAATTTTATCTCAGCTTAATGGTAATCGAGCTGAATTTAACATCAACTCACCTCCTTTTAAATATTTTTTGTTCAGATCAGCTCCCAGCTCTAAATATCAAGCTGATGCTCATTACTATTAATAAACAAACACTTATAAATTTTTTGGATTGTTTTCTCGGAATTATTCCATAAAAGTAGGTTATCAGAGATAAAAAGAATATGTAGTATGTGCACAAAACACATTGAAATAATTAATCTTATAAACTTGAATGGTTAGTGAGTGTATTAATAATAAATAAAGTTAATAAATAATATGAAACGTGTGGTGGTATTGACTAATCAACACAAGCTATATAACTTAAAACTTATTTTTATTCTAGATTATTGACATTTTAATCAACATATAAATATGTATGCAATTTATTTTTTCTACCAAAAGTTATTTATAGTATATTACTAATAAGTGTTGCATATTTTAATAGTAATTCTAAATTTAATTCAAAATCAAGGAATAATGCCAAAAATTCTACATTAAAGTAAATTTTTATTTCATTAAAATAACATTTAAACTAAAATATTGTGCTCTTTTTTTCTTTATATATTACAAATAATTTTTAGCCATAATATATGATGAAAAAATAAAACTCGTGTAACTGTTAATCTCTTAACTTTACAAATACTTTATTTATAATTAAAAATAGTCGAACACAAGCTTTCGAAAATATTCTTATTTATTTAATTTTAATCCATCAACTTTTAAACTGTAAACAATAATAGCGCCACAAAAAGAGAGAGCATATGTTTTGTTCTCACGTTAGATATTTATTTATTAATTAATTGTAATAACGCAAGAGTTGAAAAAATTTTATAAAATTTTGCGGGCAAACTCTAATTATTTAATTGCTCTGACTTATTATATTTAAACTATTTCTCTGTGCGCTACAAAGTTTTCTGGATAAACGATGCTGTTCTCAGTTCGGAGTTATACGCAAACTCGATTACTGCGAAATTGTATAGTTTCGCGAACAATAGTCTAACAATTTCGGCGTTAAATATTACGCGATCCCAACCGAAAAGAGTGGGCGACTATGTTGTGTACGAAAATAATAAAATAGATTTATCGCCGGTTATCGACCGATCAATGTTTAAAGTTGCGTTCGAGATCGCGTATAATTTGCAGAATTTAAAACTAGAGCCGCCAAACTGGACAGTTGTGCGATCAGATTGATTACTGTGAACAACAGGTAAATTAATTAGATTTTTATTAAACGACCTGAAAACTAATTTTTTGTGATAATGTTATAGTATTTTAACGATCGATACACAAACAAAGAATATTGCGAACAATTGCCAGAATTGTTAATACAAACTTATATCAATGGCATAAAAAAATGTAGGACATTGTCTCAGACCTCATTTAAATGTATTTGTCCCGAAAATGGTTATAAGTGGGATAAAATTAGGTACAGATAATCGAGTGAATAATATATATATATTATATAAAAATTTATTCTTATATCAGTCTGCGATCAGTATTAGTAACTTAAACATTAGCCACACTGACGCGTGCTTTGAATTCCACTATTACGTCACATCTGGAGCGAACATTGACGTGAATTATAACTCATTTAACGTATTTACTATCGCCTCGTTAACAACAATAATTGCCGATAAAGACGATACAGAAGATTGGAAGTCTTCAACGGGAAATAAAACCGAGAAACTGTCCGTCAAACTGTGTGTTTCTCTTCCAAATCATCATCGGATAATTTTTACATATCATTAATTAGTAGATATAATAAGAATGAAACAGATTCAGTGGCCATAAAGCTAAAAGAATACAGTGATAAGAAATATGTTGAATATTCTGCGAAAAAATAGTCTGCCGTTTATTACACTGTTATCGCATCGTCATTGAAAATTTAAGTTTCTCCGATTCGTTCAAGAATCAGTGGCCAATTAGGTTCCCGCGTAACTGTTGGGCGATCAGCCAATCGAATCAAAGTGAACTGTATCCCGGATATTATTTTTTGTTGCATTCTAACTGCGAGTAGATAACCAAATATCGAATACAATTACTATTCGTAAGTAACGCTAATACAGATTTCAGATTTAAATTTAAGATCGACTACAAACTAAATACAAGCGTCACTTATAATGATTCGTATGTGAAGCTCAGTTTAGTTAATTTAGCGGTCGGCGATCCGTGCGTTGTCGACCAAAAAGGAGAGCATATCGGGTGCAGTGGTAATGGTTATTGTAATCGTACGGAAGATAATACGAATTTTGAGTGCGTCTGCGCCACACGATTCGACTCAAACGGAACAAAGCGGGTGTGGTCTGGAAAGTATTGCGAACAGCATTAGACTATTGCAATGTCGAGTTACCGAAGAGTGCGGTAATAAGTGTTTCAGAAAATTAATTATTAACAATTTTTTTCGATAAACATTTAATTTTTCTTCTTTCATAAGAATTTGAGTGAACGAACTGGAAATGATTACTGCGAAAGTAAGCGCTTTGGTAAGTGTGTGAGTCTAGTGGAGGACGCAAACAATGAAATGAATTTTCAGTGCACGTGTGACAGTACGACACTGTGGAACAGTGAACATAAAGTGTAAACAAAAATAATTTATTCACTTTTATTTTACTAAATTATTACTAATAATTTTTATTAGCTAAATAATAATAACAAAGAAATGTTTTTATTGTTACAGATGTGTAGAAAATAAAAAATGTTTGTCCCATAAGTGTTCTGATCCCGCGTCGCAAGAGTGTCATGAGCCGGACTTAAGC
>JAQIVF010002410.1:0-11115 GCA_034698365.1 Steganacarus magnus | reverse complement strand
GTGAATTTATTAAACATGTTAATCGATTGTTTCAATTTGATAGGAGAAATCTGTGGGTTATGGGCTCGAAGTTATGTGTAATGACCGAAATTGATGCCAAAATGGGGAAGTGTTCAATAGAGTGGCTAAATTTTATACAAAGTTCGCCAAATGTTAGAAATTCATATATTCGCGAATCGCCTATCGCTGCAAATATCCTGCACTTTGAATTTATTTAACTGTATTTACACTGAGAACTGGTAGAAATCGATTTTGGGCGCACATCACGCATCGCTGATCGCATATGTATCGCTAACGTGTCTGTGATTTACAAAAAAAACTGGGTTTTTTTTATAACTGATTTAAAATTAGAAATAGAATAAAATACTAGATATATCCGCACACAGCAAGAAAATAATAAATAAATATAAACTCGGCGGAGAAAGAAAAGTATATATTTATAGTATATTGTTATACATGTTATTTTAAAATCATTGAGTAGTAGTAAATAAGAAGAAAAATTCTTCGGCCATAAATTTTATTTCCCCTCAACTTTTCCTTTACTGAAAAAAGTTTGTTGTGTGTGTGTGTGTGTGTTCGAAGACATACAAAATATAGTATATATCCTATAAATTTATATACTGCTATCCTCGAAATAAAATCCAAAACATAAATCTAATAAATAGTGAATTAAACAGAAAAACCATTTTCTGCAATTTCTGTCACGTAACCGCATTATTTAATATATTTTTTTGAAAAAACCTCTATTCCTGCGTTTTCGAGTAATTTATTTTAACCAAACCACCAGATAATAAACCGTCATATTATATATACTTTTTCTCTTTTTTTAAGGAAAAGTTTTTAGATGGACGTCAACGTGTATCTCAGTAAAGATTAAACAAGTAGTAGTAGTGGCGCACAGCCAACAGTTAACACACGCTGACTATCGTTATCACCCATAGATTGATCACAATTGTTAACCAAACATATAAGCATATATATATACACACATACAGTATTACGCACTACTCGTTCATTGTATTCAATTAGAAGTTCGAGATTTGTTGATAGATAAACTGAAACCAAGAATTATAGACTGTCGCGCGCGCTGTACTGTACATGCAATAGTAAACTAATTGTGTTCTCAAACAAATGGCACACCAATACAAAGAGAAAACGACTAATTCTTTGTGAGTCGCATTCTAATCCATACCCAAACACAATATTTAATATTAAATCGAATTATAGGGCAGTGATTGACAAATTAGAAGATCAAAGCGCTTTGTCAGCTTAGAGAATATATCCATTTTGCAGTTAAATCGATATAAACTACTGGAGCACTAAAGTAAGAGAGCGGTGGAGAGATAATTCCGATTCCGCTGATTACCCGTTGGGAGCATAAAAGTTCAAACAAATGGATTTATACGATGCTAATAAATATAACTTAAAATATCATTGTATGCGTGTGTGTGTGTGTGTGTGTGTGTGTGTGTGTTTGCGAGAGTGTATGTGCCATATAATGGCTGTATAATTTTAAATTATATCGGTAAATAGCAAGTTAAATGTGTCTCTCCCTCTGGACACTAAGTTTCTAAACAGTAGAGTAGTAGAAGACGAAGAGCGAAGAGTCGAGAAGAAGACTCATTCCACTTGAGGAGATAACGCTACTAAATTGCTAAGCGTTCAGACACTGCGAGGGCAAACAAAATAAGAAAAATAATAGTAGTTTTGCTGATAAATTTTCCACTTGATTGTGTTTATGCCGAAATTACATTATAACAGTTAATTCTGTTGGGCGTAGTTTTAAGTTACGCGCTTCATATGGGAAAATAATTGCGAGTGTATTAAGATTATCATCAGTATTTGGTATGATAGCAAGATAGTGGCAAAGATATATTTTATATATATTCTTTATGGAGAGGGAGAGAGAGAGAGAGAGAGAGAGAGAGAGAGAGAGAGAGAGAGAGATGCAGAATGAATTGGAAGGAAAAACTATTGTCATAAGACAAACATATATAATATTTAGTAATAGAATCATCTATTTTTATTATGTTTGTCTTTTTTTTAAAAAAGAAAACAGTGATTTGACGCAATTTATTTCAATTATGTTGACTTATTTATCAAGTATTGCGCAATTGGTAGCGTCTAAACGACATCGATTTGAATCGGAATACGAAAGTAGTTGCAGAGAAATGGCAATATAAAGTATCGCGAGAGTGCTTACGAATCAATTATTAATAAAGCATACCTTATTTGCTTCGCAATACAGTAGTTTGATTTTAACGGCTGATTGGCTGATATTGAATGACTGCAGTTACGGAATCAATGATATAATTTAGTATGTATTCAATTAGCGCTAATAAATAAATGACGCGTTTTCAGCTCACAATAACTTTATTCAGCAATACTTCGCCATACAATGTTTTATTGTTGATATACTGTTGTTGTTACTATTAAAAACACAAAAAATCAAAATAAGTTTAATGAATTATTTGTTTCTCTTTTATTATGCAAATTAAATTGAATTAAAATGAATATAAATTAACTGATTCGCTCATTCGTCTCGCATTTCGAGTAAAACGAAAACTAACTGCGAAAAAATAGTAAGAAAAATGACACGACTACTACCGAAATGGATATATAAATCACTGCACATCACACACAATCATTCTGTAAATTGCAAGAATTAGTCGACTATCATTAAAAGCAAACGTGTTGTGAACACTCAATATATGGGCACAACATTATCGTAAAATTGTCGCCGAATTTATATGCACAACGGCTTTCTAGTATTCCGCTGAACGAATGCGATGCTAACGTTCACAAAACAACAACGAATAGTTCTTCTTTAGTTAAAAAAACTCTATGTTTTCGTTTAGACACCGACCGAAATGGATATATGTGTAAGTGTTTAAATATTTAAGATGTTTAAGATGTTTTTTAGAATTTCGTATTCGCATATATTCCGCGCTGAAACAGATTTAAAGAATCAATGAAAACGCTTTAAGCGATATGTGGTGATACCGGCACTCGAACAGCGCTACTAAATAATAGCATAAAATTGGTTTTTTCATAAAAACGCGTTTCTGTATACCCTAAACATATATGAATATAAATGAAACATTATAGTCATAAAGCATTTAAGAAGAGAAAAATCATTTTATTCGCGACTGCATTATGTTTAGATATGATTATGCATTAACTGTGACTTAAAATCTGCGAATTACTAACACTAAGGTAGAGTCAACACAAGCTTTTTGTCAGATTTATGTGAATTCATAAATTCTTAATTTACACTCTTCTGTGTTGTGAAGAATTTTTATACCAGTGATTTACAGCTGGTTATTGTGCGGGCATTAAATTCTTATTCATATTATAAAATTTTCATTTAAACACCAAAAGATTTCTAAAGCTCATCAATAATTCTTCGTAGTTGATGGACACACTTACAGATGTGCTTCAACTTAGTTGATATCTACTGCGCGCCGTATATAAAATAAATACATTTTTATTATAACTTTTTATTACTAAAAAACTACTGTTATATTATTATTATTATTATTGTGTATTTTTCTGTATTTTATTTAAGTTTTAGCATAAAGACAAAAAAAATAATAATAATATTGTCATGTTCTCACAAAAAACAATATTTTTCACTTTGTGTAGTCTTAATGTGCCATAAACCGCAGTCATATTTGGCCATTTAGAATATTTTTTTCTATTGTAAAATCATTTTTATATCATAGACAAGCATTATTTGCTGGTGAATAATATATTTCTACATTTAAGTAATTCGAATAATGGATTATTAAATAAGAAATGATCGGTCAATAATTTTTATATTGTAAAGCCAAAGTTTAAACAACATTTTTAGCTGACACAAACATTTTGCACTAAGAAGTCTAACAACAGCCAAATGTGAGATTAAAGCTTGTTATTCTAATCATATAAACTAAAAGCTTCCGTCTCTGAGATTTATAGGATTTTGCAGGATTTTACCAAATTTTATTAAGAAAACGCAGAGATTTATTACATGTAAACCTAAAATCATCATTTAAGTACACTTGATTATCATAGGTTTTCGTCAACAGATGTAATTATTAGAAAAATGATTAAATAACATTTTTGCATACAAATATGCAAATTAAAAACAAATTAATTTAATTATGCCTCTGCCCTCGCCTTTTAAATAAGTTGGGGGAGGTTTTGGTATTAATTTTGGCGCGCCGTTACTATTCAAACTTTAACGGTTTGATAAAAACTGGAACTTACACTGTAGACGATCGAAACTATAACTAAATTGTGGCGTTAACTCTTAAAGGCGTTATTAGATTATAATACGTGTTTCTTATTTTTTTAATAGCCCAAAGACATATAAAGTTATAAGTATAACAAAGGATAAATTTTTTGTTCATTATTTTTAGTTTCTTTTAGTTTACTCTTTTCATCATAAAGAAAGAAAGAAAGAAAGAGAGAAAGAGAGAGAGAGAGAGAGAGGAGAGAGGGTGAGGGAGAAAGATTGGAACTTTTTAAAAATAGATTTCACGAAGAATTTATTTAGTTTATTTTTCGCTGAAAAGCAAGCGAAAGCAAAAGCAAAAGAAAAAAATTCACACAGATAATGAAAAACTTATTATCAGTTTTTACATATTCATCAGTGTATCGCAATTTGCTAAAAAACAAATTAAATTTCACAGCTGGCGTATTTTATATATTACAAGAATATTAAGTACACTGCGTTTGGTGAGTGTGTGTGTGTGTCACACACTAACTAACTATACTAACAAACTCAGATTTTTATTTTTACTCGCACCGCCGGTATATTCTATGCGATATTTTTTTAAAAGTCATAAAAATTCTATTCACTGCGTCCGCCGCTGCTTCTGTTAGCGGAGTGAATGAGGAATAAAATCATATTTCATCTAAACATTGCCACAACAATTTTATTAAGTATCGCTGGCTAATGCGATGCGATTTTTTTTATACGTGTCACTCATAATAATAACTAAATTTATTTAATTAAACCGCAAAAGAGTCGTTCGGTGGAAGTAATATTCTAACTTTATATACAATAAAAAAAGTTTTACTCTAAAAACTTTTTTGTGCTCAAACTTTTAAAAAGATCGCGGATTAACTTTTAAAAGCACGCTACTATTAATAGAGAACTGGGATTAAAAACTAGATAGTATTGAACAAATCAATGGATTTGTTACTGTATTTAATTAATTTTTTAAAGTTAAATTCAAATATAGTTTTTTTGGCTCGTTTGTAAAGATTACATAACCTTTTCTATAAAATTTATTCATTAAAAATTTTTAAATGTAAAACTGTGGCATTCATTCTACACATTACGCAAAATGCTATTAAATGTGTAATTTTAAAAATATTTTACTTAATTTTCATGAGTAATAATTTAAAGTTAAAATTTTAATTGTTAGTCAGCGATTAATATTTCTAATGACTAGAGATCCAAAACTAGAGATCCATTCGCTACTTTCTTATTTCATTTAATATGTGTGTTTTAATGGATAAAAAGCATGGATTACTTAAAAATAAGACGCTTTAGTCGTATTTAAAAATGCAATTTTTGCTATTCTGAAGAATAATTACTATAAATTAAATTTTTTTTGCCATTTATGTGCAATTTTCTATTAAAAGCAATTAGATCTCGGAGAGCAGACATTAACCTTATTTGTATTGATTTTACTGGACAGTTATTATTCAATTTTTTAAAAGTTTAATTCGTGTTTGCATAGTCTAATCAGATTAATTTATCGCATTAATTTGTATTGCTTATCATCACAATCTGACAATGCTGTGGCATTAGCTTACATAATAGCTTTTGTATCTTTTTTGTTTTGTATACGGATATCAGTACATAAACTATTTCGTATTTGTAACTTTATCGGATGATTAGTAAACATTGCGTTGATAACAATCTTAAAAACTTTAAATTATTATTTTTTGTGGTAACGATTGTTGTACAGTTCGATCTGATCGGACAGTGGTAATAGTGAACTCAGGGCGTATATTTGAGTTTATGTGTGTTTCAATACGATGTAATTTAAAATCTATATTTTTAGATATCATGACTCTTTAATCAGGATTTTTGGATAAAAAACACTTAATTATTAAAAGCCCAATTATATGTTCGATTAAAATTCCATGATAGACAAGAAAAAAAATTAACTTAGAGTTGCGTAATTTTAAAAATTGTTAAACTGTCGAGAAAAAGTTACAAATATTTGATAAACAACTTACGAGTTAATTCGAGATTATTAAATGGCAATGTATTCTATTTATTTATTTATTTAAATTTTTGACTGCTCACTGAATAATTTAAAGTTACAATAGAAAGTTCTGAATAATTAACTAAATCTCATTTTATTTCAAAAATGTTATGCGATACTAAATATCACAATATCATAGTATATAATATCAGTCGTCGTGACGCTCATTAAAGGATAACTTTTTGAGCGAACATCTCTGGGGATCAAAAAACAAATAATCTTATGGCATATATATTCGCGCGCGCATTACGCTTAATGATAACATAATCAATGATACGGAAACTCTCGCTTAAATGAGCTCATTTTTGCATAATAACAATCTTCGCCGAAGCGAGTAATTTAGGTAATATTGAAATAATTTTTATGTAAAATTTCATTTTAAAATTCTTCTTCTTCTTCGCTGATGTTGTGATTGCGATTCGCCATCACGTTCTCGTTCACTAATAAAGTCTGTGGACTGTTAATAAAAAACTGTGTTTTCTTTTTGCATTGACAAGAAAATGCTTTGTATAAACAAGTAGTTGTCAGTTTCATTTTTTTAGTTTAACCACTTATAAAATTTAGAAGTATATCAAATTTATAAGAAGTTAAACTAAAAAATTTTCATATACTTCTGAACTTCTGTATTCTTTTCTTTTCTAAAACTTTTACTTTTACTTAATGCTAGGCTAGAAATGTTTTTTTTTACTCTTCATTATTTTTACTTTATTATAGAACTAATTTAATATAACAAAAAAAGAACCATATTTATAAATATTTAATTAAATTATGGCTTTTCTCGTTGACGACACGCTTATTATCTTTTATTATAAGTTAGAGATACAGACACCCGTATGTTTTATTTCACAGAATGACACGCTTTAAATAAAGTCTCTTTCACTCTATTCGACACACATTTTTAATACTAACTTTGCAAACTCTCACATGAATTTCCTTCTAAGTCTAGTCTAATTCAGGCAAAACTAATTATGTTTTTTTTCCGGTGTACGTATGAAGTGTATGTATGAAGTTTTCTTAAATAATGCTTTTATAATTGATCATACAAGCGTGTGATAGCCTAAACAACGGCATATATTTATGTATACTGTATACACAACATGGAAATTGTGTGTATATATAAACTAGAAAAATGCTTAAAAAAGAATTAATCTTTAATCTATTAAAACCCGTTATTTTTTCATTTAATTAATTAGAATTTTGTAGTATAATTTATAACGCGTATTAAATTAAAGCGCAAATTTATTGTTGTTTATTTTCGGAAAAACTAATTCATTTTACTGTAACTAAAATAAAATCTATACTAAGTTACTTATTCACTGTGACACTTAAAACTCGAGTAATAAATTATTATTATTATTATCATAGGATAAAAAATTGTTATTAACAATATTTTCTTTTTTTTTAAAAAAATTGTTATTAAAAAACTCGCATAACAAAATAACTTATGGCTTTTGTCAATTCATAATCATTATGAAGAAGTAGATTACCAGTTACTGAATTATTAGATTTTATGTAAGACTTATATATAGACTAGACTATAAGCATATGAAGCATGTAAAGAAATATTAGTACCGAACGAAATGATATACAGTAGTGAATTATATTCAATATCACGCACTTAAAACGGTTTATTCACTGCGATAGCGAAAGAAAGTGCTGCACAAAAACATAACAAATACCATACCTATCCTTCTATCTAAATAGCATTTGGATAAGTATTTCTTTTATTAAATGGGAAGAGAAATGCGGGGGTAAGAGCGAGCAAGAAAGAGAGGAGAGAGAGAGAGAGAGAGAGAGTCCAGTTTTAATATGACTGATTCTTAAAGTCTTATCTCTTTTATATATATATTTGCTTTTGTCGCTAAAAAGATTCATATATTCGCTGACATGCTTATGCTATGATAATATTGCCTCATAATAAACGTGAATAACATTTATCTAAAAAAACTGGCAGTAAATAAGTCACTTAATCTAATGTTCAACATTTAATTCAATGGAGAGATGAGACGCGAACAAAGAGTTTTTTCTCTCTCGTCTCTCGTGTGACAACAAAACAAAAAAATTTCGTAACGCACTATCAATGCATTAAGACATGCTATAACTTATATCTATCGGTATAAATAAATAAGTTCCACACTGGTATTATTCAAATCGCAAATACGAGCGAAAAGTTTAATAAAATAAACTAAGTTGATATAAAGTTTCAAGTGTGTTATTATTTGATTAGCGACTGAGGAGAATGAGAATAACAACAAAAAATTTCAGTTCTTTTAAAAAACTAAAAAAAAATTTTTTTTTGCTGATTAAGGAAATTCTGCTTTTGTTAATTCAATTTTAACAAATTTCGACAAAGAAAAACTTTTTTTTTGCTTTACTGTATATCTCGGAATATACATATATCTGAGCATAAAATCGATCGATTTGGGCAAAAAGCTATTTTCGTACTTATACTTATTGAATGTATCATAAAATATTAACACTGGTTTTGTACACTACTCTTTTTTTTCGGGAAACTAAACAGATGGATATGAATTTCAAATTATAGAAAATAAGGTAAGTATAAGCTGATAAATGTTCGTCGCATTTGCGATTTAAATAATTGAAATTTTAATATATTTAATGGATAACGCAATCATATGTTTAAATGATATTATTGAGTAATTACATCTTAAAATAGCTCAGTATATTAAGAGTTCTTTAACTAAAAAAAACGAGATTTATTAAAAAAAAGAAAGATTTATTGATCGCGCTTTGAAAGTTATATTGAATATCAAACTATATTTTAAAAGCGTAAGCTAAGCTACATTTTTCTGTCTGTGAGTGACACACATACTTACATACACACACACACACACACACACACTTTTTAAGCACACATCTTGAAATTTTCTCATTGAAAATAAAAATAAACAGTTTGTTAAGAGAAAAAAAATCTTATTTACACAACCAATTCACGCCTAGAAAAACTATTAATAATTTTAATCATACAATCATCGCTGACAAAGCGGGCACTTTTTTTATTAGAATTATTTACTTTTTTTTGACTAATATTTATCAAACTGTGTTTTCCGTCTGTGTTTTCAGACTATTTCTGTGTGATTAGTATTTTAGTTACAGAAATGTTTTCAGTAAAGTTTAAATCTATTAAGTACTTTAATACATTATCGAAGAGAATGATGAGTTAAGGCAACAAAAGAATGATAACAATTCCGTTAAAACATTCGGAAATTATACGTCTAGTGAAGCATACATAAATATATAGCAGATATGGTTAGTACTTCATTAAACTAATACGAAATATGATTTTATAGGCCTCTGTTTTATTTCTGTTAATGCTTCCGTTAAATTTATAAATATCTATTTTAATTATTTATTTTTTAAAAAAATATTTAACTAAAATTTCCACACAAAAAAACTATTGAATCTGTATTAATGAAGCTAAATATTATACTCGCGACTTGATTTTTTTAAAAAGTTTATTAGTTTACTTACTAGTCTACAGATAATGTATCTGACAGTTTTTGAATCTTCATTTATAATTGCGATAATTTTTACTTTTATACAACTGTTTTGCACAATTGTTTCGAACCAACTCTTAAAACTCTTGGTATACTCCTCTAACGTCTAATAACGTTTTGAATAAAATTACTCTATTACATGCAAAATGATAATAAATTTGTTTTCAGAATAAAAATTTTCTCTACAGTTGCATGTCTTACACAATTTTGATGTGAAACTATATTTGCTTGTATTACACGATAAAAAATGAATGGCAATAAAGGAAATTATGCTAAATATCGTTAATTGAGTGCAATATTTTAGCCTAAATTTAATGCGAAAGTATTCTGACTCTCTTTACGATTACAACTTAATTTAAAAGTTGAATGTTTTACAGTACTTGTAAATTACTGAATAACATTCATTTTTCTAATTTACTACTACTCGGTGTATTTCAAAGGGCTATACCGGCAGAAATTTATGCTAATTTTGTCATTCATTCCTTTCTTGAGCTAAAAATTTTTTAAGTAAAATTTAGCTCATAGTACAGTATATTGATTATTGCGCGTATGTTTTGTAAGATCTGGTAAATGTAAAAAAGATCGACATAAACTTTAGGCCACAAAGTTATAATTTCAAAGAAGAAGAAGAAGAATGGAAGGCAACACAAGTTTTTTTAATCTAAATACAGAATGTTTGAAATTAAATTGAGTGCATTTCTTATGCGTATAACTCAAGTGACAAGTGTTCGTAAAAGTTTCGTTCATAAGAACGTGTTTTATTTTAGTTTTATTTTACTTATCAAGTCTTACAAATAATATTAGTAACATTTATACGAAATTTACTTATGAAAGATAATTTTTAAAAATTTCGACAACTATAGGCCTTAATTGTATTGCGATTCTTAAAGCAAGCAAAATGTGTTCTTAAACTTGATATCCTTAATGATGAAAAATTGTTTTATTAAAGTTCGAAAATATGCTTATAATCTAGTTGTCGAAAGTAATCAATATTTATGAACAATCCATCAAATATTTTGCTACCGTACATATAAGATACTTTTTAATTTTTATGGATAAAACGTAAAAATTAGTTTGATTCCATTTCAAGTTTTTTCGATTAAAACTTTGTTACATATTATTTATAGCTACTTCCGACTCTTTAAAAATAAAAGCGTAATATTCTGTATTATATCATATTTTTATGCGTAAATTTTAATATTTAATCGTATTTTATAGCATTTCTTGGTTTTTAATATTTAATGAATTTTTCGCATTTTTAATCAGTGTTTGCATTCGGTGTCACAATTCCAAAAATATTTACTTAATAACTTCTATAGCTTGCAAAT
>JAQIVF010002409.1:0-11118 GCA_034698365.1 Steganacarus magnus | reverse complement strand
TGGGGCACAGAGGCAGGGGACATATGGGCAGGTGTCTAATATTTAAACGTTTTCGGAGAAAACGGGGTAATACTAGTATTTTAATATTTAAGTAAATACTAATTTTGTCGGAATGTTTCGCGAGAAAATCGTACAGTGATTTATAACTGGAGTGAATTGCAGTGGAAATTGACGCAAAAAAGTAAATTTCAAATATATATGCTGTAGAAAGCGTTATGATTTGATATATCAAAAACCAACGAAATATATGATTAGTATTGCTGTCCATTATCCACATCACCGTAACAGGAATAATTAGGACACCCATCGAATAAAGGATTAATACTTTGGAATTAACCATTCTATTCATTTGTTCCACACATTTGCAGCAGTTGTTGTGTTCGCCGATTGTGTATTTCAGTAGCAAATGATTCATTGACTCTAAAATTAATTAAAGTTATAGAAAATGGTTTGTAACATATTCTTTGTAAAATTTATATTTTTATTATTAATTTTAAAATAAATTATGAATTGGAGTGAAATATATGATTATATGAAAGTAAAAAATCGTGAAAATTGCGGAGAAAACTTTTAGCTTAATATCTATATAGCGAAAGGAAAGAAGTCTGTCTGTCTGCCTGTACATTAATACTTTATGAAATAGAAGTTTAAACTTAATTATCTAATTATTTTACGTAACAAAGCCAAAAAATAAAAGTGTTTAAAACATTTTATATTATCCTAACAATATTTTTTTAGTCAGTGTAATAGCGAACTCAATTATGTATGTTCTGGTCTTGTTTATGTTATATTTAAAGTGATATCTTATATTAATCTAGGATTAATGCTAAAATTTTTCCGCCCTCTAAGCAAATAATCAAATTCATATTAAATGTTGATTAATATCTTACTCGAGTTATTTTGATTGTCTGATCGATAACTACTACTACTCGGTCCACTTATGATAAATGAACTGCTAATGTAATCATATAATCGTTGAGTTAATCGATTTGAAGTTAAATTGCACGCATCATAGCGTCTTTTATAGGTTTGAGACATGGTTTTGATGTCGTCACGCATTTGTTTAAATCGATATTCAATATATAATGCGATGAGGAAACCTAATATTGCGGTCGAAATTATTGAGCGTACAAAATAAGTGAAACCAATTGTTTGCGCAATAAACCAAAATAACAAAATTGGTATCGAAAAAGTCGAAGAAGTGAATAATTGATCGAAAATCAATGCATTTATTGACAGAATAGCATACATAATTATAAACGAAATTATAATCAAATGTGAGCCCAATAGTCCGACATAATTGATGACATAAACAGTAGCGCAGTATTTATTGAAATATTTGTTATTTAGTATAGAATTTGAATCTAATTGTGTAATTTCAGTATAAGATTGTCTAATCACTAATGACTTGGCTTTAATGAATTTATCATTTAAGAAACTGATCACCAAAAAACCAGTACCAGAAAATATGGCGCTTAAAACCACATTAGCGTGCAATACGTTTGATACGGTATGAGAAACTTCTCCCAGCAGTATCCAAGCAATAGGGTCTCGGATAATAGCTATTATTAATGATCGAAACGCGAGAATAAAGTAAAATGTAGTTAGAAGTGAAGAAATAATCAATTCACGGGTTGAGTGCAGTCCACTAAAATAATCGATTACGGATTTAGTACCAACAAATGCGAGTTAACAACAAACGATTCAATACTTGTGATGTTTGTTCCATAATTCGCTTTATTGTGAAGCTTATCGTTTAGCTTAAATTTAATTTTATAATAAAAAGCCATGTTCCGCAAGCTTGCCATAATAATAATGCAGATAATCGCTATTTACTTCGTACCAAATATCTCATTCACTATTCTCATTCAATACACTTAATACGCTTACAGTTACGAATGACATCACAAATGCCTGCATCGGTTAGATTTTCGTTCATTTTATTTTTCGTTTATTGATTTTAGATCATCAAAATCTTTTTTTTTTATTTAATTTCCAAATTAGAAAATTGTTTCAGTTTTGCCAAACCATATCAGTAAAATGACATTCTTGGAAATCAAAACATAAATATTTTTATTGTGGTAAATTAGAATCAATTCCATTGAAGTCATCATCATTGGGGTTGCTTAATTCAATGGATAGTGTGTTAAATTGGTGTTAACACTTTACTGACCGCACTCCACGATACAAATCTTCCAATCATTCATATTATCAAAGATAACACATTTTTATTGCCTTTAAACTATCAGCAAAACAATTCTCTAAATTACCGTGATATCCTTTTAATCGTAAATCAATTATTTTCACACAAATCTTTCCAATGAGTTTCAAACTATCTTCATTTTTTTGCGTTCAAATTCAGCAAATTTATAGTTATTTTCTCAATGTTTACAAATCGAGATAATTGATTTAAAACTTCAATCTTTTGTTGGTAAATTGCAATAATTTATAATACTATAATAATAATAATTTATAATTTATAATTTATAATACTTAATGATTTAATTTGTTGCAATAGTTAGTTAGTGTTTCGAAACCACTAAAATTAAAAGAATTAAAGAAATTTGCTGTAATTTAGTCATAAAACCGTAAAAATTACAATCATTTCCAATGTTTTTCCACACTTCGATTCAAATAATTTTAATATTAGTTTCGATGAAACACTCATATCTGTGTCACATTTGAATGCCTTTAAATGACGGCAATTATTTCTAATTATATCCAATGTTTCGCAAAAATCCACAAATTCTATATATAATCCCAAATCATTAATGAATCGACAATTTTTGAGTACATCGGTAAATCTCGTTTTACTCATAAAAATGAGATTTCGTCATCATTAAATTTATAATATATCACTAAATTCCTTATACAATGCAGATTATATTGCTTAATTTCTAATTTGCTTTGTTTATTAAATATGAATCGTTTCCATTGTTGTGATACGCATTGCAATACAAAAAAAATCATTTTATGGCAAATAACTTAATAATAATTCACACAAATCATCAACGATTCTGTCGAAAGAGTCGCGATTGTATGCCACACGATCCCTCATTGTGAGCAAAATTCGATCGTAATCAATACGTAAATTAATAATTATAAATGTTATCAAAAAATGTGCGCTTACTTGTTTTGGTTATAAAAAATCGATTGAGCGACACAATACACTTTTATTCAAAGTTGACATTGCATTCATTACTCAAATATTAATTTGCTCACACATTATGTCGAGCATTATTCAAGTGTTTTACCTTATTGTAAGATAAACATCTAATGTTATGAATCATAGTTACACTCATCTCCAAACCTCTAGGGCGAATTTCTACAAAAATTGTGAAAATTTTTGAAGGGGGTGACAAATCTCATCGGAATTAGAAGACAATTTTCTCTCATTTTGGCCAAAAATTGCATGGGTCTCAAAAACATCGGATTTAACCGACTTTTCAAATCTCGATTTTTGAAGGGGGTTCACACCCTGGCAAGACTCTGATTAACTATGGCTATGAAGAGACTTGAAATAATGGCATTTGTCAGGTTTATTGTAAAGTAACCGTTGGTTTAATTTTTATTTTACCGAACCAAATTTAATTTTTAATTTGATTAATTTTAATTTTTGGCTCACCAAGAATTTTGAATATCTTTAGCATAACACCTAAAATCTAAACATTTTATAACTATGTTTCTAAGAGAAATTTACACTTTTATATTTCCCAATTTTTGTCCCCAAAATCGATTAAAATGTGTCCCGAAAACTCAAAAATTGTCTCCCCATTTTCCAGTCACTACTGATTCACCTTAACTTTCATAGTGCATTAAAACATTAATTGTTTATTACTTTTCAGTACTTTGTGCTCATTTTTAATTTAAATATTTTCAAGTTTATAGAACTTATTTAGTGATCCATAAATAAGGCATTCCTACCGACATTGAAACTAAAAATGCAGTATATTTGATTAATTTAGCGATAATTATATATAATTAACAATATCAGCAAAAATAATTAATCATTTATTTTAAATAATGATAGTATTTCGATATAACTGGCATTCATTAATCAACTCTGATATATAACTTTAAACATTTGAAAAGTTCTGACGAAATAAAACTATTAATTGCGTTTTACTTTGTCTTATTTGATTAATTCTTTTGCTACACAACTATTTCTATGACTTCCTGGTAGTTTTTTTCTAGCATTATCTTGTTTTTCTGTCATTTAAATAAATTCACTTAATTTTGCCTAATAATTTTAAATTTTATGTAAAATTATTTGAAAAAAGAGTGGCGCTAAAAAAACTATCCAATAGTCTCAATAAATGCAAGAAGAAATATTTATTATTAACAACTAATTACAGGGTATATGTTAATTAATACAATGCGCGTTATATATATAATGCTATTATTATTATTTAAAGTTTTAATGACTAATTGTTTATTTCTATAAAATATTATTAATGAATGCCATTCATAACTTTCGTGATTAAGGATTTTTATATAATAATTAAAGGTGCCATTGGTTCGGCATTTCTCAAACCATACCAAACCAAACCATGGGCAAATCATTAAACCATTAACATATTTTACACGTCAAATATTATAGATAAGTTTAAATATACTATCTTAAATTTAATTATAAAAATATTTAAAATGAGTATAATTTATAAAAAAAATCTAATTTTCTCTAAAATTATTTCTATTTACCGAAGTAACAATAAAATTTTTTCAATTTTTCTTTGTTAACAAAACCAATACAAACCATGGTTTAACCATTATAAACCAAACTAATAGCACCTTTAATAATAATAGCAAAAAATTGAAGTAGTTTTAGAATGATTAATAGTGTGCGCATGTGGTACATATGGTACTGGCAATACTCAGTGAATTATATGAATGTAACACAAGTTGACGGGTGATCAGTCATGTGTTCATAAATTCATTTCAGTAATGCATAAACACTTTCTATTGATTTTTAAGCTAATAAATTGTCAGAATATAAGATAGTCTTTTAAGTTTAGTATTTTACGATTTAACTGAAGAAATGAAAGGGAAAAATGGTAATAATTTTATAAATACGGAAAAATGTTTGCATCCGAGTATAGCTATCACTTCGGCTGGAAATCATTTCTATGAAATAGGTTTATCTTTGTTTAGATTTCGATCAGAGAAGAGACATATACTTTGTAATCCGTTATTTTTATTTATAATTCATTGCATTTTATGCTGTCGTGCGACCTATTCGTTGACATTACCTGAAGATTCTGATATGTTTCTGAAAATTGGGGATTTTGCTCATTTTATGGGTTTCGGATTTCACTTCAACGCATTAATGGCACAATACATTTTATTGGCTATTTTATCGCAAGCAATTCAATACTGGAATTATAAGCAGAATATTAGACCATCATATATGGAACCGATGCAAGTGTTGTCGGGAGTAATTGCTCCAAAAACTGCTGGATTAACTGATGGAAAAAAGATCTATAAATTTGCCAGAAAAGCGAAATTTTACATTAAGCTCAATGAATTTAATTGTCGTTATATAATACCAGTAAATTTTTTATTAACCACTTTCATTCCACTGGCACTAAACAGCACTGTTGAACAGATTGTCTTTTACACTATTCCCTGGACTTTATTGCTCACTCTGGTCACTACTTCGGCATCAAAAATAGTATTATGGCAAGTGGTTTATTTGATGATAATCTCCAAATATCTAACACTGAAAATGTCACAAATTATCGATAAAATTGCGTTATTAGCAAAATCTGAAAGTGTGATTAAAAACAGACAAATAATGTCAGTCATGAATGAATTGAGCGCTGCTTTCAAAGAGATAATTGAATATAATCGCAACTATTGGTCAAAATGTATTTGTTTGTGTATCACATTCGCAGCCACGGCAACGATATTACAATTATTTGTAGTGATCTATGGATCGATGAACATAATTGTTAGAATTGTTTTAATTTATTTCACTGTTTTCGGTATTACTTTAACACTATATTGTCTGCAAATTCTGTCGTCATTAGCGTACGAAACGAAAAAGTTGTATAAACAGCTAATTAAGTATTTATTTCTACGTAATAATAAACTAATTCTGACTGAACGACACAAAATCAAGGTATAGATTATATCTATTATTTTTACAGTTTATAAACTATTAAATAATGATTGCTTTGAAGTTTTCAGCATTCATTGAAGACATGAGTAAGAAAAGTATTGGAATTAATTACTGGAATCTGTTTGTTATTACATATTCGCATTCTTATCAGGTATAACTAATATTACTAATATAATTTCTCTGTCCGTAATGCGACAAAACATAGACAGTATTGATTTTACAAATGTTGCAAATTTTTCAATGGGTATCAAAGTTCATAATTAATTACTAGTTTGTAGTTTGTATTGGTTTGAAAAATTATTCTCTGACACCACACTTACACTTTGATAAATAGATAATTGCATTTCTGATGGCATACTTTATTAAAATAATGGACATCGAAAATGACAGTAAACGTCGTCCAGAAAACTGAAATATGAAATTATTTTCAATTAAGTATCAAACATCACTTTTATCCACTCTTTAACATACTATAAAACAACGCGACACTTGCATGACTGTATACCGTATATTTACGTATTGATCGTTGTTAAGCGTTTTAATCAAAGAATAGCGCGCTATACAGTACCTGTTGTCTGTCTATCGCGCACTAAACTTACTCTCTCTCTCTCACACACTCATAACACATTTAAATGCGGAAAGTTTTTGAGATTCCTGTAATTTATGTCCAAAATCTGAAAAAATTGTTGTTTAAATCCGGTCAGTTTTGACCGCCCCACCCTAATTTTGAGAATCTAGAGAGATTGAACCACCCTAGAGGATTGGAGTAACAATGTTTGGAGTATGTGTAACTATCAGTTATTACGAGATACACTATATTTGTGAATCACTTATGATACTATTATTAGACTCACTTATATTGCAAACACTAAACAAATACAGTCAAAGTCTATTCAAAATCTAACTATGAAATAATAAGTTTGTGAAAATAAAGCAAACACTCACTCGTAGTGATAAACAAAATCAAGTGTCAAAAACAAACATTGATTATAAAAAATGTAGAAAAACAACGGAAAACAACGATTTTAAAATAAGTTTTTTTTGAAATATAAATTTCTAAGACTGAATAAACTAAAATATGATCGATTTTAGTGAATAAAGTTAATAGACATTATTGTTATTTTGTAAGAGTTGTCGCGTTCCATCTGTTCAAAGTGGTGACGAATGCGACCATTTCACTCAACATTGTCGACATACTCTGTATTACTGTTGACGCTGTAACTGACGATTATATGAATTGTATTTGACGTGAATTGCGCTTATAGTGACATTAGTTGAGGTCAACAAACGATATATTGTCCATTAAATCATCGATTTTGCTCAAAAGTGTATCAATAATATCGCTCGAAATGTGTTGCGTCTAAATTAGTGATTGAAAATTTTGTTCCATTAACGTGGAACGTTAGTGAAATCGGAGATTAGCTCCGGTAATGGAACGTAAATGGAGTGAAAATATATAATTTTTCCGTTAATGGAACGGTAGTGGAAATTTTCGTTTCGGTAGTGGAACGGTAATGGTATTTAACTAGAATTAAATTCAAAATAAAATAAGATATTTCTAAAAACTTAGCATTTCAATTTCAAAAATGCTGTGCTATAGTTATAATAGTATAAATAGCGTGAAATTAGATACATATTTAAATTATTAGTGATTGATTAGTGGAACGTTAGTGGACCGGTAGTGGAATTTAAAAAGTTCACGGTAATGGAACGATAATGGAAATTTATTTCTGTTTTTTACCGTTAATGGAACGTTAATGGAATTTTTTGAATCGGTAATGGAACGGTAGTGATAATTCAAAGTAAAATATTTTCAATCACTAGTCTAAATCTCGTATAATGAAACGAACTGCCAATGCATTTGTTTGGTCCAAATAAAGTAGAAATTTCGTTTCATCTGTTGATCTGCATTCAATGAGAACACCTTTCTGTTGTTGTCTCACCTAAAAAAAGCCTCCTATTTTGACTTTTTTTCGAGTTAAAGCCTCCTATCAGAGCCTGTCTACTCACAAACGAACGGACAATCCCAAATCCATATATCTGACAATTTTCTTACGAAGTCAGATAAAAAATACATAATACATGTAGTATTTTAAGTAATATGATATTACATATTTAATATACATGAACGACCTTTATAGACATAAACTCAATAAGCTCAATACACCGAGCTTTGTGTTTGATTAATTGACGTGCTATTATTAAGTGGTGATTAATGATTGAGCGTTATATCACAATACAACCATTATTTAAAGTTAATGAATAATTCTTAAATTCACTGAGAATTAGAATGAATAATAAATTATTATTACTAATGTGCGCATTGCATATAGTACTGGCAATACTCAGTGAATTATATAAATGAATAACAGGTTGACAGTAATAGTGTAATCAGTCATACGTATTCACTTCAGTAAACGTATAAACACTTTCTATTGATTTTTAAGCTAAGAAATTGTCAGTATAAAAGGTAATCTAACAGACAGTAGCAGTAATCTACGAATTTGAGTGTTTTACGATTAAACTGAAAAAATGAATGTGAAAATGTATAATAATTCGATAAATACAGAAAAATGTTTGCACCCCAGTGTTGCTATTAATTCTGCTGGAAGTCATTTCTATGAAATCGGTTTATCTTTGTTCAGAATTCGATCAGAGAAGAGACATATGCTTTGTAATCCTTTATTTTTATTTATAATTCATTCTATTGTATGCTTTCGTGCGATTTATTCGTTGTCATTATCTGAAGATTCAGATATGTTTCTGATAATTGGAGATTTTACTCAATTTTTAGGTTTAGGATTTCACGGCAATTTATTATTCGCACAATACTTTCTTTTAGCAATTCTATTACAAGCAATTCAATACTGGAACTACAAGCACAATATTAAACCATCATATATGGAACCGATGCAAGTATTGTCGGGAATAATAGCTCCCAAAATAATTGGATTAACTGATGGAATAAAGACTTATAAGTTTAGGAAAAAAGCGAAATTCTACATTAAACTCAATGAATTTAATTGTGGATATTTACTACCAGTCAGTTGGTTATTACTAACATTTGTTCCGTTGGCACTTAACAGTACAGTTGAACAGTTTTTTCTCTACACTATTCCATTGTCTTTGTTGCAAACAATTGCATTAAATTCGACATCAAAAATATTATTATGGCAAGCGGTTTATTTGCTAATAATCGCTAATTATCTCACACTGAAAATCTCGCAAATTAGTAATAAAATTAACGTATTGGCAAAAACTAAATGCGTTATTAAATACACACAAATAATGTCAATCATGAATGAAATGAGCGCTGCTTTCAGAGAAATAATCGATTATAATCGCCACTATTGGGCAAAATGTATTTGTTTACAAATAACGTTCGGAATCACTGCAATTATTTTATGTCTATTTACATCCATCTTCGGTTCGATGAACACAATAATTCGATTAGTTTTATATTATTTCACTGTTTTGGGCATTACTCTAACTCTATATGTTATGAATATTCTCTCATTATTAGCGTACGAAACGAAAAAAATAAATAAACTGTTGTTTTCGCTCATCTTTTTGCGTAATTCGCTAATTCTGACGTATAGACAGAAAATAAAGGTATAAAGTTTTTATTCTCATTTCAATTATACCATTAATTAAACAAAACTTAAAATCCTATATATATTTATTTCTGTAAAATTATGCGCAAATAATTTCTTTTTTAGTTTTCAGCATTCATTGAAGACATTGCTAAGAAAAATATTGGATTTTATTGCTGGAATCTGTTTGTGATCACATATTGGCACTCGTATGAGGTATGCATTAAGTTATATCTATAAAATGAAAATTCAATTCACAAGTAAAATAATAGATAATTGCATTTATGGTGGCATACTTTATCAAAATAATGGACATTGGTATCAATCTGTGAACAGTTGAGTGCAAATCTCAGCTTAAAAGTGTTATGCTTTATTATATCTCAATCAGCGAATAGTGATAATCATTTTAACCTTAATTGTTACCTCATTAAATTAAATTTGTGTAATGCTCTGAAATCCCAATTTTCAAATATTCGCTTTTAATAGATGGAACCAGACCCGTGAAAGACACTTAACTATGATCTAAACTTGATCAATAAATCTTTAAGTCAATTACTTATTATTCTATTTCTCACTGTTATTCAATACAATCATATTAATTATACAATAACCTAATTAGACTACGTTTACGTATTAATACCGTAAATTTTTATTTATTTTACAATATTTTTAATCACAATTTGTGATTATTTTTAAACGTATAAACTGTAACACAAAATGTTAATACGTTTATTGTAATGTTATAAATATACTAATCTCTCAATAATTATCATTAGCGTAACACAAACATTTGCAAAACAATATCTAATTAAATATCCGAATTTAAAGACAGAAAATTTTAATTTATTAAAAATTTTTATTTATCTTGAAGTTATATTTTCTGACATAAAATTATTTTAAAAATGATGTAAGTTTTATTTCAGATAAATATAATATATCAGAATATATTAATATTTTAATGATGCCATAAATATTTGATTATGATTACGACAAAAGTTTTCTAAAAAACAGAATGATCTGTTTTCTAAACCATCTCAACAATGTATGATCAATAAAGTAATTTTTATCTCACTTTAAAAATGTGGAAATATTATTATATTTGAGATGTTTGTCTGAATGCTCGTAAAAATTTTTATTATATTAAAGAGATTTTTTTGATATTTATTTAAAAAAGTGAATTTAACACAGCAAGAGATAACCTATAGATAACTGATAATATTGAAAAACACGTATAGATTGTGAGTTTCCAAGTTTAATTTAACTTTATTTTCAATGTGTGCTCATTTTTGAATGAATGTACGGTCTGGTCTAGTAATACTTTTATTGTTGTTAGGTGCCAAACAAAACATAATGACTCAAACCCCCAAAACTAAACTATAGCTAAACATTTTGTAATAGTTTATA